>PVJS01034801.1:0-21366 GCA_004027185.1 Glis glis
CAAAGTTTTAATTGTTTAGAAAGCATTTCCCCACAGAAGTAACCCATAGGATGCTTGAGGCACAGTCTAGAACAAATAGTACCTTGGAAACTGGCTAGTAATTAAACCTGGGAGGCTCCACAGAAGTGCGGTGTGTACCAGACTTGTCATAAATCTCAAGTGCTACCAGTATCATCGACCCCAAGGGCTTTTGACAAGCTGGTTCTATGGGAAAGCTGCATCTGAAGTTCCAGTTTGGGCCTTTCCCAGGCTCCGGGGTGCTTTCTGTGAGCCAGTACCGGAGTGCTCCCCAGCCTCACCTCTGGCTTCCTGCAGCTGGCCTGTCTACACCGGAGCAGTGGCTCAGCATCGGGAGAGAAAAGACAGAGTGTGGGGTGAGGGTGTAGGCCTAGCTCCCTGTGGGTACAGCCCTGGTTGAGAATCTTCCTTATCAATATGTCTTCCAAGTAACCTTCCTCCTTGACTCCTAAGGACCCACCCCGTGTGGGTTATTGGTCCTGCGTCTGATGAACTGTGGAATTTAATACTAACGAGCCAGCTGCTCTCCATTTCTTTCCTTCCTGAACAATCTAACAGTGTGGGGCTATTTCAGGGCTGTTGCTTTCTAGTGACTAGTAGCCTCAGGGAAATAGGTAGATAGTGGAAATATTAAGCTCAAAAATTATTTTTTGCTTTGCTCTCTGGCAATTTTATTACAGGAATCGTCAAGGGATCAGTAATAAAGACCTCGGTGTGAGGAAGAGAGACATTTAGGAGGTGGTAGGGGATGAGGAGTCAGCAATAGAACATGGGCACTTCCTATTTCAGATGTTGGAGAGGCAGGAATTCAAAATTCAAATTTCAAAATTCAACTCAAAGTTTAATTCAAAATTCAGAAATTCAAAAGTCCTCAGGAGGCCAGTATGTCCGGAAGTGGTGGGGAAGGTCGGAGGAGGAAGCTTGTCAACAGGAGTTGGTGGGTAGGAGGAAAAGGAACTTGAGGAAGAGAGAGAGGATAGCATTGGTGGTTGATTTCTCCTTGTTTTCTCTTCCTCCTCTCTCACAACTACTAATTCTGAGACCACAATTGGGAATACAAGAAGTAGAGGGGGACTCCCCAATGAGAGAGTTTCCCCAGCCACAGCCCACTGGACGGAAGCAGCTGTCCTGGGCTGTCATTGGCCATTTGGGGACCATCTCTATTTTAACCCTAGGTTCCAATTTGAGGCCCAGCAGGATTCTTCAGAGACTATTTGGGCCTATTTAACAATTTTTGTATGTTAGTGTATAGACATGTGAGTTGGAGGCTCAACTCTTAAGAACAAGACTCTATGTTTTCCAGGCCCCACATGACTCTAGTATCTCAGGTTAGAATTTATCTCTGTGCATAAACTCCACACTTAGTGTGTTGCTTCTGGATTACAGAATCGCTCACACTGACGTCCAGCCTCTTCTCAAACAAGGCAAGAGCATCTGCAGTTAATAGTTGGCTGCCAGTTACACCAAGTGAAACATGGAAAATTAAAGTTAGGAAAGCTGGGGAGCTTTTCTATAATTTTAAATTTTCTGCGCAAATATGGACATAATCAGTATTTAGGATCTGCTCGTGATGGATAAATTACATCTGTAGTTCATTCTTTTCCATGTTACTGCATTCAGACGAGAATGTGCTTTCAGATATCTCTGCTCATCTAATATTCTAAAATCGTTCATAGACTGAAAATAAGTCTAGTAACATCTCCCAATCCCAGGAAGCATTTATAATTAAACAGAGTTAGCTTACAAAATGGGCCAGATTTAAAAAAAAGGTTTTAGAGACAAAGCCAAATTTATCATGCCTGAAATAAGATTCTTCTTTGGTAGACAACATTGCTTTTCATAAAACAATTCTCCTTTAAGGAGGCAACCGAGAAATGAACCATGAAGAAAGAAATACCTAAAGACTTCATTATTTATAGAAAGAATCTTGTTAAGAAAGATCTCTGTTCTGAATGAACTATTTTTCTTCACATTATCTCATATCTCTTCATGGCTAAGTGGAGACTAATGAAATCTAAATCTAGCCATGAGAAAAGATTATCATCATGATTTTATTTATTGAACTTTTTAAAAAAAACTATTATGAACTTTTAGTGCCAGACATTGCCTCCCATGAATCACAGCAGAGTAATAAATTGAAAGCAAATGTCCACATAAGAAAACCCAATATATTAAAAAAAAGAAACCCTCCATTGAAGCTCTGATAAACTAGAATCATCCACATTGAAGAACAGTCATCTACATTGCAAATGTTTTCATGGTAGGATTTATTTAATAGCTCCTCCAATGCCTTTAAACTCTCATTAAAGGAGTGTAATTGTACTGTACAACACAGTGGCTCATATATGTGTAAAATTAGAAGTGCAAAATAAACGCAAAGGGATTTTTTTTTGGCTTATAGCATCTTTAGTAGCTACTCTTGGCCTCTGTATTTCCTAAGGATAAGTAATGCTAGAGGAGAGATTTTCATGAGAAATACACATTTTAATAATAAAGGTTTAATTAAGAATTTAAGGAAATTATAATCCAAAGTATATGTCACTTCTACATCTCAATTGCAGGAAAATAATTCATTTTTCTCCTTTTCCCTGTTCATTACGTGCTCTATGTCAGACATTGTAATAGGCAATCCTGATGTAAGGGTGAATAACAGTCTTGCCTTTTTTTTTATATCAGGGATTGAATCCAAGGGTATTCTGTCTCTGAGCTATACCCCCAGCCATTTTTTATCTTTCATTTTGAAACAGAATCTTTCTAACTTGCTGAGAGTCTCATTAAGTTGCTGAGGCTGTCCTCGAACCTGTGATCCTCCTGTCTCAGCCTCCCAATTACTGGGATCACAGGTGTGTGCCACTGTGCCCAGCAGTCTTACCTTTTTGGGTGTTGATAGACTAGTGGCAATTTTGAGCTTTCCAGCTTCTGAGAAGTACAATGAAAATTAAAATGATAATAGAGTAATAAATATTGTTTTTTAAACTCTTCTGGTCTTTAATTTTAAAAGATCCCGGTAGAACACAAATTTGCCCATGCAAAATAGAAGTAGGTATTAAAGGTCTGCATATGTGCCTGACAGGTTTGTTATGAAATGCATTGGAAACCTTTATCTAGTCAATGTAGGAAGAGCAGATGGATTACAGCTATGGCTGTGTGTTGCAAAAGAATCTGCATGTTTGTATTAGAGTAGGAATACCACTAATTTTTATATGGTAAAAGATTTATAACAGGCCCACCATCAAATTTTGTAGTTCACTGAGATAAATCTGAGTCACATTGAGTTGTAGATAACACATGTAGAAATGGTTAATTTTATTCAACTGATTTGATTATCATCTCCTGACTATATAAAATGATGATGCTCAGAAGCAGCAAGTTATCTCTATGAGGTCACACACACAGTCAGGAAGCAGCTGACCTGGGACTTAACACAGGTGGCCTGCCTTCTGAGCTTATACTTTAATAAACTTTGTGCTAAGTTTAACTTGTTTAAGCAAGTCATGTTATGAAGCACTATAGCATGACTTTACTCATACAAAAATATAATGGACTGTTTGTTAATGAAGCTCTATGTCAGAGTGCTGGACATACTCGGGCAAGTATTTGTTGATTCACTGCGTATGCCTAAAATAGAGGCAACTGTACTCTTCAAAACATACTCGTACTTTTTCTTAATTCAGAGAACTGTTCCCAGATAATTGCTAACACGATTTTCTCATTTAAAATGCAAAATTTATATTAAAACTTTTAACTGAGGGTCTGAAAATATAGAATCTAAACCTCTCAGGTCAGGTTGAATTTTAAAATTCGTGCCAAACATAGAGAACAAATGCCACATCGCACATAGATAACCTGCTGTTCTGGGGGAAAAAACAAGAGAGTTTCAGGATTCCAAGACAAAGCTTAGAATCGAAGTAAAGGGAACTAGATAAGAAGGTTTTTCATTTCATAGCTATCCTTATTTTTTGACTTAAAATAGAATATCCCTTATTATTTAAGGAAGTAACATAATTGATTTTTATCTAATGCACATGACCATGAGATTATTTTGTATGAAGCTGAGATTCCATTCTATTTAGTGAGTTTTACTGGTACTTATAATAATATTGGAAACACAAAATAGGTGCTTTGTAAGTCTTTGTACATTGTAGTACATGAAGGTAAAATTTAGACAAAAATATTCACCTCGCTCTTTGACAGTGACTCCTATTCAGTGTCTTCCTGTCCTTTGTTGTGTTTATGTTTTATTTTTTTGTGGAACTGGGGATTGAACCCAGAGGCATTCTACCTCCGAGCTACACCCCCAGCCCTAATTCTTATTATTTTGAAACAGAGTCTCACTAAGTTGTGGAGAGCCTCACTAAGTAGCTGAGGCTGGCCACGAACCCGGATCCTCCGGTCTCAGCCTCCCAAGTACTGGGATTACAAGCATGTGCCACCACGCCTGGCTTGCATTTATGTTTTTATGATATCTGATATTACATTTCAAAACTTAGCTAGAAATAAAAAATAGTAGTTAATTTTTATTCTTTTTATTTCCATAATATTTACTTACTGTGCCAGTAAAGCTGAATTACCTAGTTCCAGTAAGTAGAATTATTTTTCACAAAATATTAATTTTAATGATATATTTAAAAATATGTCACATTCCTTTTTGAGAATTTTGGACTTACATGTGATTGAAGCAAAAAATTACTGTGTAAATATAAGAATTATCGATTGCATTTTATTTATGATATGGCAAGAAGCATGTTTACTCTCAAAAAAAACAAAAAAACCCCCATGGATTTGAGAGTCTGAAATTCCTGGTTTAGTGGATATTTAGTAAATATTAGTTTAAATTGTAATTTGGATGCTTAGAAATATAGCTCACATCTTGATGTTCATTATGTGATTTAAAGTTATGGTAAATCCATAATTATTGTCACAGAGCCATTCCTTTGGATGGATGGCAGCTTGCATACAAAGGAACAGAGAACCTTCAACACCAACAAGCGGGTATTAGGAGCATCCTTTCCCGAAGCCATTGCAATGTGTTGCCTTTCTGCCATTTTCTTGACTCTATCAATTTAATCGAACAGCCAGTTAGAATTTTTTTAAATTTTTTTTTTTTACAAAATTGATTTCTGTAGAGATTGGTATTTAAGTCAAGCTTACTTTGTTTCTAGGACTAAGTTGATCACAGGGAAAAGTGGGTGGTATTCCTTGAGCCTTGATTTCAGGTCTCTGGGCATTTTCTTCATTAGTTTGCTGTAGCTTTAGTTCTACTTTTTGTTACCTTCTTGGTGTTTTCTGAGTGTCTCTGTTGGTCTCCATGGTCTTTTCCTTGGGATAAAATTTACAATAAAAATTATTTTATAGCAAACAAATATTGGTGCCTGAAATAATGGAAACGTGGCCACTGGGAGCAATTTTTACTTAGTCCCCTGTGTCACCTTTGAAATTTTAATCAAAGTAGGATGTTCAGAGTGATTAACCAAGCTATATGCAAAGATAAGTAAAGAAAAACAAAAACACCTTTTGTAAGGCATAGAGTCAAGACCTTCTTAAGAGCCCAGACTCTGGATTCCATGGGATCTGCATTTGATTACAAAGGACTTTCCAGTGACTTTGTTGCTGGTCACTTTATCTCCCCAAATTTGTTTCCTCCTCTGTAACATGAGTCTAATACCTGCTTTGAAGGGTTGAGAGGACTCAGAAAGATCCATTTTATTTTATAAACCGCTTAATGCTGTGTCTTGCTTGGTGTAAATACTCTGAGGTAAGTTGTAGCCATTAGTATTGTTCTTGTCTGGATGCTAGAATTCAATCTAACTCACATTTCCCCTTACAGGAGGGATTTTGCCATAGGTTAGAACGAATGTCATTCATCATTTTGCATATATTACTATAGGAATCTATGAAAACATTAAAAATAACATTCTAGGATATATATAAATGTGCATTATCACACGGTATCTTACTTTTTTCCCTGTTATCAAGAGAAAATACCCCATAGACTCTTAACATGTATATCACTTGACTTCAAGCTAATAAGGGTAGTATAAGCAAAATATTTCAGTATTTGCATTATTGCCTATGCCTAAAATCCATTTAATACATGCAGTTATCCATGAATGGAAAAGTAGTTATAGCCATCTGTTCCAAATTTAATTTCATTTAAAACCAATGACTCTTTAGCTTTATGTTGTCCTATAATAAATAATTCACATTTGATCTTTCAAATGCTATATTATTTATGTAAATTTCTTCTTAAAAGACTTATCTTAAGCTTTTTTCAGTAATAAAATTGATGTTTATTCAGGGAAGTACCTGCACAGCGCAGAAGGTTAAATTGCAAAGTCAGTTGTTTTCATGATTTGCACTACCCTTCCTTTGTTCTTTTTATACTTTTATTAACTTTCTCAGTGAATATCTGCCACTTGCTTCCTCAGAGGTCTGAAGAAAGCACCTAAGTCCATCATTTTCTGTTTATCATACTCTCATTAGCTGTCACTCAATTTATAGGAATACAGTTCTAGCCCATTGAAATGATCCCCTTTGCTACAATATATTTAAAGGCATTTGTTTATTAACTCAGAAGTTTGGAACTTCTGACTTGGTTAGAAGTAGAAGAGAAGAATATGCTTTCTTCCAGCAAGTAGGAAGAACCCCCCCCCCCACCCCCAGATTCCTGACTTTACTGGTTCTATGGAAAGAATAGTGCCTGTTTGTTTCCTATGGCCAGTTCTGAGATGCCCTCTACAGCTCCTGTAAAGTTGTGGTCATATTCTAATTCCGTATGTGAGCTGTGCTCTATTTGACTTCCTGGGCAGTGCCACTGCCTTCTTGTTAAGACTATTGATTAATACCCATTCTACACTGCTGTGTATTGATTTCATGTGTGGTCATGAGTTAACTGTACTACTTCATGTTGAAGAAGGATCAAATATGTGCTCAGAGGAGATGCTTGTAGGCTGTTGAACTGAGTGGGCTATTTTAGTTTTCTAGCATGTTGAGAAACAATTAGGAGAAAGTACAGGAGGACCTCTGAGGGCAAGCAACATAAAATTTATTTTCAGCTTTTTGGCAATTGCCAAAAATGGTGCAGTAAGTCCTTCCTGGAATTAAGTAGTCAGTTGGTATTTAGTTAGCAGATGCATAAAACCCACAATTTTCCCCTGTGTTTCTTTTAGAAGTCAGAAGAGTTAGCACAATTTGATGCTCATGTTTTTTATAAGAAAAACTCACTTGTCTTTAAGAATGGTTTCATACTGAAACTACATGTTATTAGATTTATAAGTAGGAATAACAAGCGAGGTGCACAGGTATATGTTGGTATTTATGTTTTGGGTGGATTGCAGAGGTAGAAAATTAAGCTAAATGATGAAGTTAGAAATAAAATGAGCTTTTCAAACAAACAGTTTTGTTTCGTGTTTCATAATTTTTAAAAAAGTTTCATGTAAATAGTCATATTTAAAATAAGGCTGGTAGTTACTTATTTTCTTTGACATTGATAACTTGATTTCCCAAACTTTAGACAATTCACTATTTAGTGCAAAAAAAAAAAAGCCAACCTTCGGAATGAGATCATGGTACCCCTATTCCTCTAATGAATGTTACCTTTTGTTTTAGCAGCTCAGTTGGCTCTAATCCATGGAAAAGTTTTTATTTCCCATAAGCTCCAAGGTAGCAGCCAAACCAAAGTTGCAGAAACATTTTCCAGCAGACAAGTTTCTATAGATAATATCAGCAGTCAAAGCACACATTTACACTCCCTCTCTTGCTCCTTCTCTTTCTTTCTGTGTTACACAGATGCATGCACACATGTCTCATGCAGGTATTAGATCAGAAAAGCACCGAAATAGTGATAATGAAAATAAATTTTATGTTGATCAAGGCGGTCCTTATCCATCCTTTCTCATCACCGGATGGACCCCAGGTTTGCTTGATTTTTCAAAATGTATTTACTTCGGGATGAATTGAAAAAGGGCACTCTCCTACTATTAGTACCTTCCCGGGCTTTTTGATCCATCACTTTTTGCCACCTCTGGTCTCTTTGGCTAGCATATGCATTTTGAAGAACAAGGGAGCATAAACATTTATGACGAGCTTATTCGAAAGGCCCATCAAAATCCTGGCCTCAAAAGACCATTCGCTTCAGAACTTTAACAATAAAAATGTGAAAGCTCCACGCGGAAAGTAGAGAGCGTGTAAGAGAGGGTGCCAGCCGGAGCACTTTGTTATGAACACCTCCTAGACCCAAACCTTTCCAAGGATCAGCTACACTGACAGCAGAACCCATTTACTTCCCTGTGAGTCAGCAGCCTGGGCTGGAGCCCCCTGTGGGCGGAACAGCATCTCAGGCACCATTCCTAGCTTCCTGCACAGAGTACTGAAGTGTGTATTTATGTTCCTACCACCCTGGGGGCCCCACCACCTAGACTGACTTAATTGGGATCTCTAAACCAACAGATGCATTTTTTATTTTACTTTTTTTTCTTTATACTTTTATTGGTGCATTGCAATTATACATCATATTGAGGTTCAGTGAGATACGTTCATACATGCACACAGCACTTGATGTATCTCCTTCCTCATCCCACCCCGTCCCTCCCTCTTCATACATGTTAGTGAGATTGGTAGTGATACCTTCGTATATGGACATAGCATCATTTGATCTGTTCCCTTTCTCAATCTTTCTTTTGCCTCTTCTCCCCTCCCTCCCCAAACCCTCTTTCATTATTCTATTGGCCTCTCTCCTCACTTACCTGAAGACTCTTTTGTTTCCTATTTTCCTTCTAGCTTTTACATATGAGAGAAAACTTACGGCCCTTGGCTTTCTGAGATTGGCTGATCTCACTTAGCATAATATTTTCTAGTTCCATCTGTTTTCCTGCAAGTGACAGAATTTTGCTCTTTATGGCTGAGTAAAATTCCATTGTGTGTATATGCCCCATTTTCTTTATCCATTCATTTCTTGATGGGACACCTCGGTTGGTTCCATAATTTGGCTCTTGTGAATGGTGCTACAATAAATGTGGGTATGTGTGTATCAGTATAGTATTCCGCCTTAAAAGCAATTTGATCCTGGCTAACAACCTTTTCTTTAATGTGTAGGAGCAGTTCATGGAACCTAGCATTTTTGCTGACTTCTCAGTCTATGTAGAAGACATGCTTATCTCCTAAGGGTGAAACCGTCTCTCGAAAGTTCCACATGCTCCAAACTCTCACATAGAGCTGGCTTTGCTTTCTTATTAGCACAGTGGGTACACTAAGAAAAAAAAAATAACCTTTGCACCTACTAAGTAATTTCTTATTCATGGACAGAAGTTACAGTGACTGTTTTATTAGTGTCTCCATTCGGTTTTTGATTAAAAATATTTTTTTCTTCTCTAAAGACCATTTCCTATGATTTCTTTCTCCTAGAAATGGAACTCAGTATACCCTGATTGTGATGAGCAAGTCTCCATTGATACAAACCTTGCATTTGCTATATCTTCTGTATTGATGATAAGTTAGCCAGTTGGTAAAATGATGTGTTAATTTTTTAAAAGATTCTTACAAAACTTTTCAACATGTGGAATTTCAGTGACTACCTGATATTATTTCATAGCTTTTATTCTTGTAGGGAATTTAATTTTTTACATGGTTTATTTCATTTTTTATCTTCAAATAACTCTGTATTACATTATCTCCATGTAACTCTAGTATCTTCTCTTTGAATTTTGAATTGATCCTTATTTGTAGCATGGAAGTTAGAAAAGATGATAGTCTATTACAACTTAAAGATATTATTTTGCTCATTCAGTCTTCTACCTTCTAATTGCAATGGGTTAAGATAAAGTTTTCTTGCATAAGAAGTGGTAGTTCTCAGAAACAGCAGATTAATAGAGTAGCTTGTGTGTATGTGGTTTTATAAATATCAACTTTATGCAAGTCTTAAAATTTCAAGTGCTGTTGTTCCTTTAGAACTTCTTGTATGAATTCTGCGTGTTCTAGGAAACAGAGAAAACTGATGGTCAGCCTTAGTCTATAGTATAGTTTGACAGCATGAATGAGTCAAGCAAGCAATTTTCCAGATTGTTTAATAGTACGAAAGGAAGGTTTCTAAGGAAGTAATTCTTATGACTCTCTGAAAAAATGTGTTTTCTTTGTAACTGTTCTAGAGAAAAACAGGTCACTGTTGGAAGGAAAAAGAGATCTCAAGTTACGTGCATTCTGGAAGTGATTGGATCACTCAAATGTGTTTATCTTAAGGCAAAATTCCTTAAAAGGATACTGTTTAATATATTTTGAATTGTTTAATGAGTGTTGTCTTGAAACCCAAGAACAAATTAGGTAGCACCATGACAAGTTTTAGGTCAGTCATTTTGGTAGAACGATGGGGATTTTATTTCTTGAACTTTTTTTTTTAATTCCAGCAGCATAAATAAAACTGCATAATCATAAAGTGTTTTAGGTTTATAGAATTACTGCAGATATATTTCACTGTGTGGTTCGAAACTGCATTTGAATTAAAATAGGACTTGATCTATGGAAAATCATTTGTTTGTGGGTGTACAGATTCTATTCTAGGTCATTTGAAAAGATGCATTGTGGAGCAGCAATGATTCACCCAGAGACATAGTGCTTGGCGTGTGCTAGATGGATTCAGACCACTGGGTTTATCATTACTGCATAGATCTTTGAAAGGACAGGCTGCAAATCTCATGTCTAAGCCATGACCAACTATTATGTCAATTTTAAGGACAGAAATAAAATCAATAACGATTTTTTTAAAGGACACTTTACAGTCATTCATAGACCGAAGCCAGGTCTCAAATTAGAATATTCTAGCTAGTTATACGTCCCCTTGATTATTAAGACTTTTCAATCCTGGGTTAATGTTTAAAATTTGTTCTATAACCTACTAACCACATGTTTATTTGCACTGTTGGAAGTATCTATAGCATTTTGAAGGGTCTTAAAGAAAATTGAGATTCAGTTGTTGTTCTACTCATGTTTTTACCAGGTTAATGATGGTAGAGGCAAATCACCAAATAGTCATGCTTTCAAATAATTAAAGCTTTATAAAAATGCTAGGAGTCAAAACCAGGTGTTCGATTAGTGCTATGAAAAATCTGACATTTTTTGCCAAAGATTTGTTTATTCTTTGCATTTTAAGAGCTTGATCATGTAACGTTCAAGGGTTTTGACTTGTAGTTAGAGATGCTCTTTTTGAGCTGGGCGTGGTGGTGCACGCTTGTAATCCCAGTACTTTGGGAGGCGGAGACCAGAGGATCCGGGTTCGCAGCCAGCATAAGCTCTCTCGCTCTCTCTCTCCGTCTCTCTCTCTCTCTCTCTCTCTCTCTCTCTCTCTCCTTAGTGAGGCCCTCCGCAACTTAGTGAGACCCAGTTTCAAAATAAAGTATAAAAAATAGGGCCGGGGGTGTAGCGCGGAGGTAGAACGCCCCTGCGTTCAATCCCCGGTATCGCAAAAAAAAAAAAAAGAGATGATCTTTTTGTTTGCCACTTTCAATATTAAATTCTATCTAGTGATTCATGGAGGACTGACATTACAAGTAGAAACTAACACTTTAGAAATGATGTCATAGATGTATTCGTTTTACAGATTAGGAAACCAAGGAGTAGTGAGGGTTCGGCAGAATCATATTCATAAAGATCTCATGGCCACTAGGACCTTTTAGATATGACTAGTTGACAAGCCGAAGGAAAAAAAAATGGAATTTTGCTGAAGTCCTGGAATATTTTCATTTCATGAAAATAGCATCACCGAGACCCCTGACAGATGAAAACTGCTATTAAGGTGGAGTCCAAGTGAAAAACTTTCTTGACTGTTCGGATGCCTTGGTTACTGGTGGCATTAAATATTTACACTGTGTTTTACTACTTAACAACAGCTTCTCAGAAAATGAAAAGCTATGCATGTATATGAATCATAAGTTAATTATAAAATTTCCTAATATAAAGTGCTTGTGGGACACAATTTAAGATTATAAGATGCAATATTTCAATGAGATGTATTACTGTAATATACATTTGAAAAGTCTGTGTGGCCAGTTGATTCTTACAGAAGCCTGTTGTGATTTTTGCCAAACTCTTGCGGCCTATAGCCAGCCTGTGGCTGCAGTTGACAGAGAGCTTAGTTATTGCTCTTATCCATAAGAGTCCCTCATTTTGCAATGACTATCAACTGAGTCATTCTTCATGAAATGGAAAGATTATTTTTTCCTTCCCGTTTCTTTACCTTTTGTGTTTCATAGAATAAGTCATATCATGCTGGATTATACAGCCAATTTGTATATTTTCCCCTCTGATTCTTAAGCTCCTTAAGAATGGGAAGCTTACATTAATCATCTCTCTGTGTATGGTGTTCCAGATATCCTTGGCATTCATTAAGTGTTTAGCGAATTGAAAGCAATGTTTCTTCCTGACCATGACCAATAATTATGAGGGGATTTTATGTGCTTTTAAATTCAACTTTAGAGCATTTCTTTTCATGTAATGGGACTTTTGTTGGACAGCAACATATAACTACTCATAAAATTTTTTCTCTAAGGAGCCTAGCACCCTTCATTTACAGTGAAACTCATCCAGTTAAATTGCTCTGGCGCAGTGATGGGTCACCCATGTTCTGTTGATGGAAACTTCTGGAGTAGGCCTTTTTTTGGACTTGTGGCATGTTTTGCATGTTATCTTGTGCAGGCAGCACGTGGGGACCTGCTCAGGCTTCCTGGTGTAGTGTTTGTCCGTACAGCCCATGTCTCAGAGGGGAATGACACAGCAAATGCAGTTACTGTGGTAACAATATCAACGCCTTTTTTGTCAGGGTGCTGTTGGTGTCCAAGTTTTTTTGTCCTGTTTAAGAAAAAAAAATAGGGCTGGGGGTATAGGTCAGAGGTAGAATGCCCCTGGGTTCAGTCCCCAGTATAAAACACACACACACACACACACACACACACACACACACACACACACCACACGATTGCTTTGTTGGAAAAACATTCAGCTTCTACACAGAATAATGTTGGCTCCTGTTTTTTTCTCTTTATTTTTCACAAGAATTGCCCCACACCCAATAAATTGTTAGTGCTCCAAACTTTCTTGAAATCTTCTGCCTAGGAGATCCAGTTAACACAAAGATATCTTACTCACTTCAAAGGTAGCATAGGGGGAAATGTTACTACCAAGATCACAGCATGGTTAGAGTTATTTTTTTCCTTTCTGACTCTATTGGGAATATAGAGAGAAGCTTTGATTAGTATTGGTGTTTATTATGAGAGGTGCATTCTGAAAACAAGACTATTCCAGTAATGCTTTTTATTTTTTGTATAGAATAAGAACAGAAACAAAGATATATAGTATTTGTAAGGAGATTCATGTAGCTCTGTGATGCTTAAAATTTCTCCCTACTCTCTAATTTTAGAAAAAAAATTTGTTTTATCTTCCAAGTGTGAATACTTTATAGTGTCGCAAATCTTCAGGCCGAAGTAGAAAAGTGAATCCGAACTTCCAAAAAGTATAAATGCATAGGCCTTGCCAATTGTTAACTTGCTCATTATTTTTTCACTCCAAAAAAACTTTGGGAGCTATGTGGTATAGCTATATTTAAAAGAACTGAAGCGTTCTAGAGAGTGAAAAAAAAAGTTCCAGATTATGCATCGATGCCAGTAGTACTAGCAATTAAGGATTCAATTGAGAAGAAGCCTGCATTTATTCACTTTGAAGAAGGATCATCAAGAGGGATTAAAAATTTAGTACTTCAGGCTCATTAAGGGTTAGAGTGGAGTAATTACGTATGTAGCTGGTAACAAATGCTGAGATCACCACTTGAACCTTCAGCTGTGTTACTCACTGAGACATGTTGGTTCTGTTCAAGGAGCTTCACAATTTGTAAAAGTCGTCTGCTTGCAGAAGAGGTTCTGCTGTCCCTTTATTTCAGATGTGTCCCGCTTTCTACAGACCGTGCCTGTTTTCAGAGAAGAGAAGCAGTATAATCATCTTTTAAAGATATGGACTTTGTAGAAGATCTTCCCTTAGCCTGAAGCAACATTTCATGTCTCGAACAGTGATCCTTTTGTTCATAGAGTTCTCAAAAGAGATGAGGGCAGAGAAAACCTTTCTACGAGTTTCATTTTGTTTGTTGGTAATTAGCGGCTAGTCTAATTTTCTAATCTTGCAAGTTGGGAAATAATTAAAATGCTCAAGAGACAGGAGATTAAGCCTGGCATGCCGTTCTTCTTCATCAAAGTTTTAAGGTTTTTTTTATTTTTGTATCCGTAACTCTGCTTTTGCATATTTCAATCTTGTTTCAAATTTCTGTTGCACACAGTGGCATATTAATTTCAAAAGAAAATATGAATAGACCTATTTTCAGATTCACTGGAAGAGATAGTGGTATTTGTTTTATCCTGAGGATTTTTGTTGTTTTGTTCTTTCTTCTTTTTAAAATCTGGACATATCCTTTTACTTCTAACAGAATCTCATGATCCCTAACCCAGAGCCTGTTCATTCTTAATACAGAAAAGCCAGGTAATATTACTATAGTATAGAAATCAAAAAATGGAAATACATTGTTACCATATTATTTTACTTTATAAAAGGAGGGACACTTTTATTTCATAAAAAGGAGAGACACTTTAGAACTCTGCTGTACTCTTATCACAGACCATTGTCATTAGGTTTTTAACTCCAGGTCTTCTTTCTGGGAGCCTTTTAAAGCAAAGGCTATGCCTTAGTCATCTATTAATATTGCTTACCCATAAGACTGCCATGTGGTAGGCTTCCAAATTTCACTCGACTTATATTGAATCTAAAATGGGATGGAATATGGAATATCACCAGAAATAGCAACTCCTGACCCTTGCCAAAACCTCCTTTAACTCCATCCCCAAGATTAAAAAAAAATGTAACTAATTATAGTCATTAAGTCATACATTTCATTAAAAATTGATGGAGCCATCTTTTTGAAAAACCGTATCAAAAGCATGCAAGGCAGCATCGTACATGGAATTATTTGGCTTGGCTCTGTTTTCATTTGTAACTAATTGTGATGCCACAAGGACAGAAAATACGTCTACATTCTCTTCTTAGTCTAATAACTGTTTGGCTGGAAAATGATCAATTTAGGTAAATAACAAAATTAGTTATTTTCTGTACTCGACAGCAGTATTGTTGATTGATTTTTTTTCATTTTTAGTCACTAATTCTGTGAGTTTTTCTTCCTAAGTCTATTGGCTGAAAAAGTGACATTTTTCTGCCATTTATAAGCAGTAAGAGTAGAAATCAATAGTTAAATTGACCTGATAAAAGATTTCTGTGCCCTACTATTGAGACAAGGAGAACAGCAGAAAGCAACATGTATAGACACTAACAAGACCCAAAGCACCTTTCGCATATGAATATAATAAGCATATGACATTGCTAATGAATTGCATTTGTTTTATGAAATCTGATTAAGCCAAGCTTCTGTTAAGTAATAGACTGCTGGTTCTTTAGCCCAGACTCAGTAACGGTCAGCAAGGGACTTTCCACATGCCAGAAATGGGGACATACTAGTTTCACTTTATAGCTAAGCAAATTTGTGTAGAATCTGTCTTCTTCACATTGCTAATCACCTTAGCAATGTTGCTTCTCTTTAACATCATATTTGCATGTCATGTGAAAGATGGATGTTATATTTAGTTTAAAATTTATCTAAATGTACTTATTCATTGATGCTTATTAAGTGAAAAAGGAACTTTAAAAAGTGAAAGGACCAATATGTTAATAATTCAAATTCCCTTTTATATATACACAAAATTTGTTTATTCTTATTCAGTGCCATTACATGAAAAACCTAAAGTAATATTTTAAGACAATTGTGAAAATATACTAATGTTAATAATTTGAACTGCCTTTTATATATGCATATCTGTATATATATTTATTAAATATGAATAAATAAGAATATATAGAATGTGAAGAAATCTAGGTTTCTAATTGACTGTATTCTCTCCTTCCTTTTCATAAATATTCATTCAGCACCTTTTCTATGATATGTGGTTTGAAAGCACAGGACATGTAAAAATAATCTCCCTGTTTGTTTGCAATGACTGCTGCTGACCCAGATCAAGTATTTTCTTGCAGCTCCGCTTTCGTTTTTAACTCCTCTAGTTAGACATAAACCCTCTTGTGTGCTCCCTGAGGGAAGAAGAGTTTAGGAGGAAATCACTTACTAATCACAGTTCACTAATCACATATAAAGAATACTTTTTAAATGCCAATTGTCACTCACAGAAAAATATATATTTCCTTGAAGAAGCTCTTTGAATGACTTGTTCATCCTCATTTACACATTACATTATTCTCCTTAGGAGCTACTTAATTTCAGATATAAGTTAACTCTTACTTGTATACAGAGTCCCATATACAACAGATGGAGCAATCTCACGTTTTCTTTGATTTACTCGTTATCCTTCTGGGCTGTTAATATCACTCATTGACGGGTGTAGGCAGGGGTGTGCAGGAACTGGCTCACATAATTCAGTGATGTCTTGCTGGCTGCTTCAAATTGGCTATGGGAGTAGTATTTACACCATGGAAATTAGCAGATGCTACCATCCAGGGAACAGAGGGCCACTTCGTAAACACTTAGTAGCCCCCACTCTTTGCAGTGTCGTCTCTTTGTAAAAACTACTTCTGTGTGGGATAACCATGTAGAATGTTATTTCCAGATATTTTCTTTTCACATTCCAAAACATCATTCATCATACCACTTGCCAGCCAAGGGACTGTGCAAGTTACCTAGCCCTTCTGTGCTGCAGCATCCTTATCTGCAAAACCGGAATCATAGAACTCACCTTGGGTTGATGTGAAGTTAAGAAAGGCACTTACCTTTGCGCATGCGCATAATGGCCTGGTGCACAATGAACACCCAAATAACACTACTGCTCATCTCTCTGCACTTTAATTAATATAGTTATCCTTTGGTGTGCATGGGGGGATTGTCTCCACAACCCTGATTTCACCTGCCGTGGATACCACAAGCTGTAGATGTTCAAGCCCTTTAATTAAATCCTGTAGTATTTGCATATAACCTATGCACATCCTTCCATGGGCATTAACCATCTTTAGATTACTTATAATACTTAGCCCAATGTAAATACTATTTACATAGTTACTTTGTCATATTATTCAGGGAATAATGACAAGAAAAGTCTGTAGGTGTCCAGTACAAACACATTTTTTTGAGTATTTTTCCATCTGTGGATGGTTGAATCCATGGCTGTGTAACCTGTGGATACAGAGGCATAACTGCATATGCTTAGTGATCTTGTACTAAGTACCAAGCATTTTGTGGAATCCATTAGCTCATCTATGGAGAACCAGTGTCTCTCTCCTTAAATACTATTAGACACAGTGACCTGTGGAACATGACTTCTTTTGCAGTCCCCCCAATGCCCTTTTTTCTTTCTGTCTTTCTGCCTCAGATGTTTCTCCCTCCCTATATGAGCTTTGTAAACCTTTGTCATATTTGGATTTTGTCTAGATATTAACTCCTCTAGGAAGTTTCTTCCCACCCAGCCCTGGTTGCTTCCTTGTCCTGCTCTTTGTGTCTGGAGTTTACCCAGTCAATAACCCTGTGACTATATTTAGAACATGAATCATAATATGCATCCCCATGTTGTATATGCATCTGGCTTTGCTTACCATAACATTTGGTATGATACACTATAGAGTTCCTGGCATTAGCCTCAAAAATGGGGGATTTGGAATTTTGGTTGTTCCTGCTGACCCAAAGAAAAGTTAAGGCTCTGTATGTGACAATAAAGGAATTTTTGGTTAATCAAATTATTTTGAGGAAGTAAGGACTAGAAGGGAGAATAATGGGCATCCCCCTAAGACTAAAAGTAAATTATAAGGAGCTGTTCTATTTTAACACAAACATTTGAACTTGATTTGGCTTCTGTTTTCAGGAACTGGGAGTGAAACTTTAGGGATGCCGTTATCTTCTCTAATGTGTGTTTTGTCAAGATCTTTAAAGGGGTGTCTGGATTTTAGAGAAAGTACAACTTTTAAGGATTTAGAAAATGTACAGTTTCTAGCCGGGGGTGGTGGTGCATGCTTGTAATCCCAGTACTTGGGAGGCTGAGACGCGGCCAGCCTCAGCTACTTAGTGAGGCCCTCAGCAACTTAGCGAGACCCTGTTTCAAAATAAAGAATAAAACAAATAGGGCTGGGGGTGTAGCTCGGAGGTAAAATGCCCCTGGGTTCAATCCCCAGTACCACAACAAGAAAAAAGAAAAGAAAATGTACAGTTTCTAAAGGCTTGGAGACATCCTTTTGTAAGGATAGCCAGTGCACATAGGACTAGCATGATTCCTTTCCTTCAGGGATCCTGTGACTGTGTGGTAATGAATATGATTTAATACTGAATGCACCAAAAGTGTATAATTCTGGAGTTATGATTCATGTTGTTCTTAGGCATGTGATTCTATGTTGTGACATTTAGAATATATTACTTAAATAATCATTGTAGCCAGGCATAGTGGTACATGCCTGTAATCCCAGTACTTGGGAGGCTGAGAAAGGAGGATCACAGGTTCAAGGACAGACTCTATAGGTAGTGAGACTTTCAGCAACCTAGGGAGACCCAGTTTCAAAACAAACAAACAAACAAAAACCCCAACAATAATAAATAAAATAAAGAGGGCTGGGCGTGTAGCTCAGAGGTAGAACCCCTGGGTTTAATGCCCATCCCTCCTCCCAAATAAATAAGCATTGTAATTCTACAAGTCTTCTAGATGTTCTGTAGAATCAAAACTCAGCTGTTTTCCTTGTGTCCAGATACTATAATATAGCTGTTACAATTAGTTGAGATTAGAGTAGAAGGCAAATTCTTGGCCTAAAGGTACAGGATATTTTACAATTGGAAATTAGAAAGTCGGGAATGCTCTACATTATGCTCATAAACCTACGCTAACAGGTTTTATGATGTTATAGAGAAGCGGCTGGGAAGAGAGAGATCTTTAAAAGGAGTGGTATTCTGTTTGCTTTGCTAGAGTGCCTTATCAGGAAATTTGAAAGGAGCCAAAAAAAAAAAAAAAGAATTCAGCCCTTTAATTGTGGTCTGTAGTAACTCTAAGCAATAGACTGAATTCAACTTTGAAAATCAACACATGGATATTTATTTATATCCACTGAAAGAGGACTCCCATTTTTGACTTGAGGAAATGGCTTCATCGGAATAGCACAAAAGTTGACAAAAAAAAGTTTGAGTACATAAATACTGACTATTTTAATCTGTTGAAAAGGGAAGGCTCGCACAAGGAGACAGTAGTAAAACTCTAAAAAAGAGCTGGTGAAAAGTAAATGTTACGCAACATGAAAAGAATACCAGGGAAAAACTGACAGAGAAGAATAACAGGAAGATTAGTCATTTCTGGAAGGGGGAAAAAAAGTAGGTGAGGGGGGGTGACGGAAGAAATATTTTAAACAAGAATGTGGACTGGAAGTGCCCGTGCTGAAAGGCAGATGTGAGCTCATTTGGGAGGTAAACTGGCTTTAGAAAGGAGTACTGGCAGCATTGCATATCAAAATATAAAGTTTGTATTAATAACATAACAAAATGGAGACGTTGGTCTGTTAGGGATACGGAAAGCCTGTGATGATAAAAGAATGATGTTTACTCCTTAGTGGAGCTGATGTGGCTCAGCTCAGGCAAGCAATGTCAAATGTGAATAAAGAAAATATTTTTCTTTCAAAACAAGCTGAAGTTCTATTATCTACAAGTGTCAGGTAAAATATAAAAGCATTCTGGAAGTCTTGGCTACGCATGCTATTCAGTTTGAAATAATTTTCACTTTTAGGGTACATTTATTTATCTGACAGCTGAAGGAGTAGCAGTCTCCAAATATTTTAAGAATTGTTTCTGTGAATTCTTATGAGTTTTAAATCTCTAAGTATTATACAAAACTTATATAATATGAGTCCCTATAGCTGAAAAGCAGAAAGTGAACGTGCTCTGTGTGTGTGTATGTGTGTGTGCGTGTGTGTGTGTGTGTGTGTGCACGCGCGCGGATGTTGGTGGAGTCCCATTAATCTCTAGCTTCTACTCAGTTATTAGGGACGCTTATGAAACATTTTGCTGGACACATTTTCCACCACTCAGGGTTGTCATCTGTCAAATGGGAATAATGACATTCCTGCCTTGGAACTGTAGAATAACGAGGAACTAGACTCTTAGGCCTATGTATGTATGCGACATGGAGTTGGTACTTAGTCCCTTTGATTGCCCGTCCTGTAATCCAGCGTGAAGCCCAGGCATAAATGACGCCTTTCCCACTAGCACATGGGAAGATGGACATGTGCAATGGAAGCGCTTCCCTATGCCTGGGCAGTTTGTGATGTCTTGGTGGATTACATACGTATCCACACCTGACAGTGTAAGTACTTCTCTTGGCCATCCATTAGTGGCCCTGGAAATAACAAATGTAACATGTATTTTTAACAAAGTAGATAACTCTGGGGTTATATAAGCATGGCACCAGGGCCGAATCTGCTCATTTATCTATCAGGAAAAAAAATATACTATTTTAACTTAGAAGCAGAAAATGACTAATACATGTTGAAATCAAGTTATCAAATTAATTTAGAGTCCCAAGATTTATTTTATGTAACACTCTGGAATTTCTCTTTCTGTATGGCTGAGCTCATGGCAATAAAGTATGCAGTAAGCCTTTCCTGTTGATTTGTTATAAATTGTGACACTTCATGGCTCATGTGCACGAAATTGGCCTAGGTAAATTCTTTCTCCTGCATAAAATAACCAGGTAGCACAAAGACCAAATACTACTTTGAAAAAACCATTTCTCCCTTCCTTATTCTCTCCCTCCCCCCTTTCCCACTTCAGGCAGAACTGAATAGGAAATGTTTATTTTCCAAACTGCAGAATAATGTTATCTCCAACACTGAAAGTCCTTCCTTTTCCTGGTTTGGAAACACTAAGTCATACTGAGTCACTTGTGGATTTTCTCCAGTCAGTTTTATTTAAAGCATAACATTGTGAGAACAAAATTACTTGGGAGTTTTCAGTGCACAATTAGAGCTTTTCACTTGTAGTTCACTCCTTCGCCTTGGTCTTAGGGACTGGTGGATTGTTTAGGTATCAGGAGAAGCGGGGGTGCTCACTAGAAGCTCACTTGTTCTGACCCAACTGTCCCCAAGACTTTGTGTTTATTAATTTGTCTATTTCTTTTTTCTTTTTTTTTTTTTTGCGGTACCGGGAATTGAACCCAGGGGCGTTCTACCTCCGCGCTACACCACGGCACTATTTTTTTATACTTTATTTTGTAACCGGGTCTCATGAAGTTGCAGAGGGCCTCACTAGGT
>PVJS01034802.1:0-21362 GCA_004027185.1 Glis glis
TCTCCAGATCTTTCCATTTTCTTGCAAATGCTGTTATTTTGTTCTTCTTTATTGCTGAGTAGAATTCCATTGTGTGTATTTCCCATAATTTTGTAATCCATTCATCTGTTGATGGACATCTAGGTTGGTTCCATAATTTGGCCAATGTGAATTGTGCTGCTATGAACATGGGTATGCATATATTACTGTTGTTTTCTAGACTCAATCCCATTGGTATGATACCTAGTAGTGGTATAGCTGGATCATATGGTAGATCCATTTCCAGTTTTCTGAGGAATCTCCAAAGCACAGGAAATTAAAACAAGAATTACTAAGTGAGATAGCATTAAACTACAAAGCTTCTGCTCATCATAGGAAACCATCAAGAGCTTAAATAGAAAGCCTACAGAATGGGAAAAGATCTTTGCAAGCTATTCCTCTGACAGAGGTCTAATATCTAGGATATACAAAGAACTTAAAAGACTTTACACTAAGAAAAACAATCCGATCAAGAAGTGGGCAACTGAAATGAAGAGACACTTCACGAAAGAATAGATACAAATGGCCAATAAATACATGAAAAAATGTTCAGCATTATTAGCAATCAGGGAGATGCAAATCAAAACTACTCTAAGATTTCATCTGACCCCAATTAGAATGGCAAACATTAAGAAGTCAAACAACAACAAATGTTGGCGAGGATGTGGGGAAACTGGGACTCTTCTACACTGTTGGTGGGATTGCAAACTAGTTCAACCACTGTAGAGATCGGTGTGCAGAGGAGAATATTTTTAAGCCAGCTTGCTTGGGGGCAGGGCTTGAGGTCCACTCTGTAACTTTGCTGATTTAGGATTGATTCTGTCTTCCCTGGCTTCTGTAGGGCAAAACCAATAGTTGAGAACACCCTGGGTCCTTACAACCAGGTGTCACTGGTGAAGGCAGGGGTACATGCAGGCCAGAATTGGAAGGTCTCACCAAGGAGAACACAATGAGGGCTGGAAATAAAATCAACTGGAAAGGCTGCGCTCATGCCTGAATTATGATTGCTGAATTCTGTTATAGTAATAGTAGTTTGTTTAACTTCTCCCCATTGACAAATCTGGTAGAAATGCCTCCTGGGTCTTGGTGGATTGAGCACTTAAAAGTTTATGAAGGGAGATTATGTTTCTGTTTAACTCTACCAATTACCTTTGGTTCAATGTCACTAGACAAGTTAGGGCAAATTATTGCTAGCAGGAATCTTATTACATTTGTACCCCATTCAGAGTATCCTAAGAACATCAAGACTCTTGGAGAATCTGGATAATAATGGGCATTCTGGCAAGGGAGGGAAAGCCCTAGATCCTGGCCCTTCCTATTTAATACTCTTGTACAGATTTAGTTTCTTCCATTAGGAATCAGGAAGTCCGAGAAACACTGTCCAAATTACACCACTTCTGACTTTGATGATTGCTTTAATGAGATATTGCAATGAAAAAGAAGCTAGTAAGAGAGAGGAGTTAGCTACCAGGGATGAAGGGAGTGGAAGTCTTCCTGGATGAAGTGTCTTTTAAACTGGGATGCAGAGGAGGTATGGCTTGGAAGAAGTTCAGACCATTAAGAGTCTCGGTAATGAGACCAAGACTATGGGTTTTATCTCCAAAGGCAGAGAGGTAACATACTGCCTGGAAAAGAGTAATTGAGAAAATTAGAAAACATGCAATACTGGTTATCTGTGTGCCTTTGGGCAAGCTGTTTATATTATATGATATGAGTATGAAGAATGGGGAAGTCCGGGACAATTTTTGTATGACTCAATGATTTCTGGAAAGATGTATTTTGTATCTACAGATGTGCATGCTCCTGAGATGTGTAACTATCCTTTCCTTTAAGCTATAAATCATCCCTTTAATTGCTAATCAGCTGTCCATCAAGACCAGAAGGGTGAGCTTGCCTGTCAGGTGTCTGTTTCATCCCTTTGTAATAGGCTTCTGAACATCTGATATATTGGCAGCCTTGACCCTGCTAGTTACTTACAGGAGGCGATGGAGTGGGGGCAGACAAGCAAGATGGTATCTTCAGAAGATAAAAGAAATAACAATGATATTTATCTTTACCTATCTCTGTGATTCCATCAAGAATTAAGGTAGCAAATTAAATATTTTAGGAGGTAATGTTAGGTGAGGGCATATAAATGACAAGAGCTGGAGAATCATAACCACAAGATTTATAAGCAATTATGTGATTGTACCCTGGAAAATAAAACCCTGGGGTTACCTAGAAACCCCAGAAAAGACAAAGGTCTTCGTGTCAAAATGTATGTCTGCAATCTGCTTCAGTACTATGCTCCACAGACCTGCTCCAGTACTCTGTCTGACTCTGACAAATGACTTATCTTCTTGGACATTCTGCTTCTTGTAAAATGGTCATAAGAATGTTTGTGATGCGGAATTTCTAGGAAGAGTCAATGAGATAATATATGTGAAGGTGCCAGATGAAACATTTGGCATATAACAAGGAATCAGTAATGTTGAGAAATAATGGCTTGTTTGAGTTCTCTGAGTATAAGAACGAAGACTGAATCTGAGGCAGACTGTTGGGCACATGACATGACGGATATTTAGGCAAACTACGAGGGAGCCTGAGTCTTCCTGACATTCTAGAACAGGAAGCAGAGCAGGGTGGGTCACACTGAAACCAGAGTGTAAGGTGGTTCTTTGGATCCTAGAACAAGAATCTGTGGATCTTCCCACAGATTATTTCTGGTTTCTGTACCTGTGTCCTTATTTTGTACTGTAGGTTTATCCTCTGTACCTATAGCTTCTGCCTGCTGTGTTCTGTTGACTCAACTCTATAGCTTGATAAAAGCCTCTTATGGCTGATCCTTTGGCTTCCAGTTGCACCTTTCATTTACTTATTCATTCACTTATTCCACCAATATTCTACATGTATCTATTGTGTGGCAGTAATATCTGCCCTGCTGGTGATGCAGTAGGTCATAGGCAGTAACCCGTGCCTATGGAGACTTTGCATCCTAGTTAGGAGAGACACACTTTCCATAACCTGATGGATCAGAGGATGATCTGCACAGTGAAGGCAAATCAAGCAGGGTCAGGGGTGAGAAGTGACTAGGTGGGGGTGGGTGCTTTCAATTTTAAACTGAGTGGTCAGGGAAGTTATCACTAAGAAGGTATAACTTGATCAAAGACCTTTAGGAGGAAAAGGTAGTGAGTCACTCAGACATCTCAGAAGAAAACATGGAGGAAATAACTAGTGTGAAGGGTTTTTCATGGAACCAAGCACTGAAAATATCAAGGAAGAAAAGGAAGCTGGTGTGTATGGAATGAGATGAGTGATGGAGTCAGTAGTTGTAGGTGAGTTTAAAAAGGTAAGACAGGGACCCAATTATATAGAGCCTTGTGAACTTTATTAAATACTTCAGTCTGAATGGAGTGGGAAGATACTGAGTAGAAGAGTTATGTGAGGGCTGCTGCATTAAATTAAGTTCTTTAAAAATAAATGTTAATACTATTTATTATTAATGGTAATAATATCCATATCTTGGCTGGGTAGAAAATAGCATACAAATAGATAAAGGAATATTCTCTGACTTTTTTTTATGATAATCCACTTTCCCTTGATGAGAATTTCTTGTTCTTTGATCTGCTTTGGCAGTTGAGCTAAAAGGGTGGAGATTCCAGTTTTAAGCTACCTCCCCATGTTGGGTTATCTGAATAGAAGGGCTGAAGCAGAGAAAATGGCCAATAATGTTAAGAATAGAGTCTCTCTAACAGAAATGTCTCCAGCTGCAAGATCATTAGCCCCGGAAATTATTTACGCTATTGTTGATCTAGAATCCACTACTACAATTTAAAAATTAATTTAGTCTAATTACCCCCACTTAATAAGATAACTTGTCAGTTATCACCACTCCCATAATCTCCTGCATTTCCATCTCTCTTTAGCCTAAATTATCCTCTTCTAAGCTTGTTTTTAATGCATTGCAAAAAAAAAATCCTTGGAGGTATAATTAACTTTTTCATTCAGAATCCTAATTTCCTCTCCAGCTCTGTTGCTGGAGTATTTAAACTATTTATTATGCAAACTTGCAGAACTTAAGCAATGAATTATGTACAAATCTATGAATGCAAGCTCTGTCCTCATCATGGCATTTCAGTGCCTGTCTAGTTCAAGGTAAGCAAATGTGAGGGAGATGGATGTTGCAATTCACAAATGAACTTATTTCTTTAAAATGACTCGGCTTTTGAAAGAGTGATGTATCCGTGCCAGTTAGTATTTATTAATCATTTAATACTGCAGAGTTGCTTAACTCCTATCAATTTTAACTTTCACTTCTGCAAATGATGGGAATTTTCGTGTAGCTTTTGTACACACATCGAATGACTAATATAATTTTCCATTCATTCATTCGCTCACCCAGTCTTTTGCTCATCAAATATTTATTGAAGAACAACTCAGGGTCAGTTGAGGTAGGCACTGAATTGAAACAGTAAATACAATGTACTCAGTCCAGAGGAAAAGTGGTCCAGAGAATTGGATGTTACAGTTGAGAATAAGCTGTAGGAACCAGATGGGCAAAGGCAGGAGGAAATCATTTATTTCTGTGTACTTGTGTGTATATCGGAAAGGCTGGGTAGGATCCAATGGGCAGAGGGCGAGCATGTGTGTGGGCTACGAGATCAAATAGAACATGACCTTCTCAAGGATCAAAAAAGTAGAAATAATTAGTATGGTTAAAATGCAGAGATGGAGGAGAAGCAAGAAACAGGGCTGTCAAGTGAGCAATTGAGAACCGTATGTTTATATCCCTTACATTTACTTTCCGGTGTGTAACTTGTCTTTCAAGAAGCAGTATTTTTAAAGGTCAGCAAACTGATGCTAGAATCTAGAATTGATTGTTTATAAGTTGTCAGGTGACACATATACAATCATCAGAATCCC
The DNA here is from genome assembly GCA_004027185.1 of Glis glis. NCBI lineage: Eukaryota > Metazoa > Chordata > Mammalia > Rodentia > Gliridae > Glis > Glis glis. The sequence goes on from PVJS01034802.1 coordinate 4,921, forward strand.
AGCAGCCGAAAACCAAATAAATAAGTAAATAAATAAATAATCAATCTGTGTCCTATGCAAGTTGTTTTACTTCTCTGAGCTACCGTGTCCTCATTTTCCAAAGAACAAAGGTAATAGAGCCAGTATTCTGTCTGTAGACATCATAGTCAGTTGAAGAAGTTGTTACATTTTGTTATTAAAGTTCAAATATGGGGCATTAGATTCCCCCAAATGCATGTTCATTTCCATCTTCAGCCGTCTAGTAGCAATCTGCTTCTGAAGTGGAAGAAAGGGGCAAAGCATAGAATAAATAACAAATTATTGTTCCCATGCTAGAACATACTTCAGGCACTGCTCTGAATGGTTTACCTCTTTCAGATCACTTAAATCTTACAAGCTATAGTCAAGCATGATTATTCTTCCCATTCTACAGGTGAGGAATAGACGCATGGAGTTTTAAGTCATTTTCCCACCACTAGTTGGTGGTGGATCTGAGATTTGAACCCAAGCCATCTGGTTTGCACATCTTTGCTTAATGACTACTCAATAACCACTCACTATAGCTGAAATAAACACATAAAAGACAGCACCCTATGATCTATGCTGAAAGGATATTAGCTGCATTTTGGTGTGACTCCATGATTTCAGAAGAGGAAACCTACCCTGATTCCAATGGTGCAGCAACCTAGCACAAAGAAAAGCGTGAAGAAAAAGTATGAATATTTGTCAAGAGGAAGAATGTATAAATGAAGGAATAAAGTCTGCAAAGGAACAGCCCAGTGGAACAGGAAATGGTCTCAGCTGGATGCCATGTGACCTGTTTATTAATTTTAACTACTCAGACATCTATCCTATATTACTATCCTATATTACTTTTGGAAAGCTACTTTCTCTGCCCAGAAGTTTAGTTTTCACCACTGAAAAACAAATAGGGTATTAAAATTAACCACTCAGGTAACATTCACGAAGGGTATTTTATTCTAAATTCTCAGAACAAGTAGTCCAGCTTCTTAAAGTGATATTCCTGAGCTATAACTTGATATTGAAGAAAACATTTCTTGGCAACTTGCCTAATAACATTGAAGGCAATTAAAACTAAAGTATTTTTTTCTTGAAATCACATTTTATTGCACCAGCTGTGGAGTTTATTTGTTTGCTCAAGTTCGCCCAGTTGGAGTTAATATCTTTGCTTTATATCCCTATTGCACTTTCCCAGTCCCTTTGTTCTAACACTTATAAGAGTCTGGCTAATATTAAGATTGTTTGTGTACATGCCTGTCTCTCCCATTGAATTAGAGCCCCCTACAGGCAGTGACTGCTCTTATGATCTCTTTATCTCCCACTGTGCCTAGCATTGTGCCCAGCAGGTCACAAGGACTCAGTGAATATTCATTGACTTGAATGAACTCACATTTCTGCAACTTGACTCAATTTAAATTTTTGAAAGTATTTCAGTGGCTTTTCTGTTGACATTTTCTTAATAATAGCAGAAATCAGCTTACATTTTCCAAAGCTTTGCAAATGAATTTACTTTTTTTTTTTTACAGTTGTCAACTTCTATGTGGGAAAAAAGGTAGACAAAATTTCAAAATGAAATCAAAAGGTAATGGCCATAATAAGATTATTCTATACCACCAGCAGATGTAACAATAAAAGAGTTGTTTATACTCCAAAGTATGTAAGAAATACGCATAAGAATCTCTTATGTTTAACCCATGGTCAAATTAAATGGCTCTATAATATTTCTAAAGGGTTCTATGTGTTTGCACATTGATCAGTTTCTGCAATGGGGTAGGTTATGCTATTTAAATATTATATTTTAAGAAGAAAGGTGTGTGTAAATCTAAAAGTCTTGATTTCTATTCTCTACTTCACTCTTTACTTGCTAGATGATAATGAGCAAGCAAGCCTAGCTATTTCACCAATTTCCTCATCTATAAATATGAAATATAACATGCTATATGATTGCATGGTAGTTGAAAGTTCACAGACTATAATTAGATTTTAAGGGTGAAAAATTCCTAGTTCCATCACTAATTAGATGCATGGCTTTGGAAACCTTCCTTAATATTCTTATATTTTGTTTTTCTCATTTATAAGATGTGGTAATAATAGCATATTTTCAAACAAGGTAGTGTCAAGTCTAAATATGATAATTGTTGGTATAATGTCTACAATGTAATAAGTATTTCATTAATTTTAACTATTTTACTATTTTTATTATTTTTATACCTTTACATTGTTGGATTGTGATGAAAATCAAATAAAATAATTTGCCACAATGAAGGTGATAAATATTTGAAAGTAAGCAAACAAAAGTGATAATCACTAATGAAATATTTACATGTTGTAAATAACTAACCTTCTTTTTCCTCTTCAAATATGTCTTTTTTTAAAAAATAGATTTCAAATTGTTCATAAGAATACGCCATGAACATAAGGGTCTAACTTTGGGGAAGGAGAAAAAGATACTTCCAAATTTGAGTAATAATAACAATGATAATCAATAACATATGAACAACACAAACATGTTTCCAGATATGGTCCAAGTTCCACTATGCCTTATTGTCTCCAAAACTAAGTCTTGAAAAGATTCTTGTAAATGGTGGCTTGAACGCGCTGCTAGGCTGAGCAGAACTGGCACAAGTAGATGTGCAGGATTTGTCCTTGGGTCTCAGCTTCTGCCGCTATCCTTAATGGAAAGAAATATGATGAATCACTTTTCCTGTAAGTCAAAGAAAGCCCAGAAACCAGTGGTCAATCCTAGTGAATGTTGATCCACCAAGAATTATGGACCAACAGAGATGAAAGAGCACATAGGCAAGAGTAAATATACTCTAACTTCTAGTATACTTGGGAGAAGAATATTTGAAATAGGAAGACAGGAGGACCCTGGGAACAGAGGGGCTATGTCCTGCAGCCTTAACAGTATGTGAGGTCTAACTATGTGATGGCCTATGGGCCAGATATTTCTCTATTTCCTATCTCTCATGAGACAATCCTATGCAAGGTTTTTCCAGAAACTGAGAGCTTTGGGGAACAAATGAACAGAACAAGATATCCAATGAGGCTTGAAGGCAGATAGAGAAAAAAAATGAAGAACAAACCAGAGAGCTGGAGGAGAAAATAACTCAGTCTAAATGTATATATCTTATACAATTTTACTGAAATAAAAGAAAATACATGCCAAAGGATGAGAATATTTAATACGATAAAGTGTCAGTTTCCAGTAATTAAGATGATAGAAAGAAATATCTCCAACAAGTTATGAAAGAATAAATCAGGAATGAAGTTATAAGTGACCAATCAAAATACAGGATATTTAATGCACAAATAAAAGTCTGAAAAAGAGAAAATGAATGTATATAGAAGAAAATAAATTAAATAAATAATAGAAAAACATTTGGAAAGCTATTATCAACTAGGATTTAGTTTTAAAATATAAGATTTATTTATATACATCAACATAATTTTCTACATCACCAGAGTAAGGGGGAAAACTAGCCATCTATACATAAAAATTCTAAAAAGGTGTTTAAGAAATTCATAACATATTCTTAAGAAAAGACAGTTAAGTAAGAATTGAATGAAATTATTTAACAGGTAACATCAGGAAAATGAAAAAAATGACTGCTATGAATATTAGCAACAAAGATGATTTGGATGTTATAGCAGGAAAATCATTTATCTTTGTATTAAATATTTGACGAAAAATTATATAAAGCTCAACAAGGTTATATACATAGGGAATCTAAGGTTTTACAAAGAAGAAACTTAGTGAAATATTAAAAGAATTTGGTAAAGAGGCTGGATATAAAATAAATGTAATATATATATTCTATCAATAAGGAATTGAATAAAAGCAATGCAGAAATATAAATATAGGGCCGGGCATGGTGGCGCATGCTTGTAATCCCAGTACTTTGGGAGGCGGAGACCGGAGGATCCAGGTTCGTGGCCAGCCTCAGCTCTCTCTCTCTCTCTCTCTCTCTCTCCCTGTCTCTCTCTCTCTCTCTCTACCTAGTGAGGCCCTCCACAACTTTGTGAGACCCAGTTTCAAAAATAAAGCATAAAAAAATAGGGCCGGGGGTGTAGCACGGAGGTAGAATGCCCCTGCGTTCAATCCCCAGTACCGCAAAAAAAAAAAGAAATATAAATATAGCCACAGAGTAATAAAATGATTAGAAATAACTTTAAAATGAAAGTCACAGAATCCATAAGTAAAAAAAAAAACTTATGTAATGTTATTGAGTGATACAAAGAAAACAAAATAAAACTTCCTAAAGAGAATGTCATGCCTTTGAATGGGAAGATATAATACCAAAATGGGTCAATTTCCTAGTAATTAATATAAAACATAACATTGAAGCATAATGTAAAATTATGTCATTTCTAGTTAGAATCAATCTTTATGTTTTATCTATCTTTCTTTCCAAATATCAAAATATCCATCATCTATTTATTTATTAGCTACAAAAGACAATCAAAACATTGATATTGCCGGGCATGGTGGCACACACTTGTAATCCCAGTACTTGAGAGGCTGAGACCGCAGGATCCAGGTTCGTGGCTGGCCTCAGCTACTTAGTGAGGCCCTCCACAACTTAGTGAGACCCTGTTTCAAAATAAAGAGTAAAATATAGGGCTGGGGGTATAGCTTGGAGATAGAATTCCCCTGGGTTCCACCTGGGTTACTGCAAAAAAAAATTTATATTAAAGTTGATATAAAGTCCTAAATAATATATAGGGAAAATATCAAAGGAGAATAGCAAGGGTTTCCTTGCTTACTGGAACATGCTATAACTTCATTGGATACAAGTCATAGTTGTATTGGAATAAGAATAGAAAATAAATCAGTCACCGGGTGCGATGGCACATGCCTGTAATCCCAGTACTTGGGAGGCTGAGATTAGGAGGATCATAGGTTTGAGAGCAGCCTCAGCAATTTAGCGAGGCCCTTAGCAACTTAGAGAGACCCTGTTTCAAATTAAAACATCAAACAGGTCTGGGAGTATAACTCAGAGGTATAATGCCCCTGGGTTCAATCTCCCCCTTCAAAAAAAAAAGGAAAGAAAAGAATTAGAAGGCTACTAGCCTATCTCTGCTGACACATTCATTGCATCCCATTAGCTTTGCCGTATTTCAAATAAACATGCCAAGTGCACGCCTACTTAAGGGCCTTTATGTTTGCTGTTCCTGCTAATTCAAATATTCTCCTATTACATGAACACATGGATTGGTTCATTCAGGTGTCTGTTCAAATGTCATTTTATGAAAGAAGACATCACTAGAGCATCAATCTAAAAGAGCACCCTCTGCTCTTTGTTCTCTATTTTACTTTATTACCATCACACACTTTATATATTTAGTTAGTTAGCCAGTTGTTATTCTCTGCTTTTTCCAGCTAGAATATAAACTCAACGAGAATGGGTACTTTAGTTGTTTTGTTCGGCATTATAACTCTAGGACTTTAAAAATTTTATGGCACAAAATATACATTCAAAATCCTAAAATAAGTCACAATATTTATATGAGAATTTAAAATGGAACAAAGGCAGCATTTCAATGTGGGAGAAGGGGATGGTTAAACTAAATAGAGCTGGCACAACTGGCTACCCATCTGGAAGAAAATTAAGTTGGAGCCTGTCTCACATCATACGAAAAATAAATTCCAGATGGTTTCGAAGCTAAAATACAAAAATAAATGATTAAATAAATAAAACAAAAGTATCACAAAACATTCTAAGTATCGGGTTAACCTTCATAACCAAGAAAAGAAGGAGGAGATAAAAGGGAACATTCCTGTCTGTAAAAAATAAATTAGAATGCATACAGTGTTATCTCTGTATAGATTATATATGTTATGTATATATGCAAAAATAAGTATATATATATACATACATACATATAAACCTAAGAAAATAGAAAAATATATTTACCAACTTGATGACAAAGAAGGTCTGAAATCATTTTTTAAATCTATTACACTTTAAAGAAAAAACTTAAGGAAAAATATAAATAGTCTTCATTATCAAGTCTAAATAGCAAATGACAATATAAAGGAGTATTCAGTTTCTTTTACCAAGAAAATAAAAATTCTAGGTATAACAAGGTATACATTTATGTCCACAGTTATAATTTACATGTTTATTGTTGGAACATAGTCTATGGTATAGACATCTTTTATAGTGTGTTGGGATGTCCAACTCTTCCATATGCAATGGCCACCACTTTAGGAAAATGTACCCATTATGTCCCATCATGCTATATGTAGAACATCTATAAAAACTATAAAATTTTACAAGGCACCTATAAAATTGCTCAATTTAAGTTTGTATAGGTATCCTATAAATAGAACAATGAGACATAATGTGTTAATTAATTATAATATTATTTTGTGTGAGAAAAAATAAATTTACATTGCAATAGGACTACTGGAGAACAAGACAACATTATCTTTAAAATTAATAGTGTTCCAGCTGGGTGAGGAGGTGCCTGAAATCTCAGTACTTGGCAGGCTAAGACAAGAGAATCACAGTTGTGAGGCCAGCCTCAGTAACTTAGACCCACAGCAACCTAGTAAGACCCTGTTTCAATGAATGAATGAATGAATGAATGAATAAATAAATAAATAAATGAATAAATAAATATAAAAAGGGCTGGGAGTATAGCACCGAGGTAGAGTGCCCCTGGATTCAAGCCATAGCATACACACACAATCACACAAGTATGCTTATTATGACATGGTTGATAGTGTCAAAAAATAGAAATGAGAATGTATGTAGCATGATCCAGCCTTAATTTTTAGGAAATATAATTATGCTTCGTATCTTATTGTGTATACCTGTATTTTATTTTATTTATTTCTATATGTTTTTATTGGTGCACTGTAGTCTCGCATCACAATGAGTATCAGTTTGGTGTTAACATACATGCACACAGCTCTTGGTGTCTCTCCCCCCCACCTTCCCCCCACATGTAGCACTGAGAATGATGTTGGTATAATCTCATATGTACACATTGTTTATGATAGTAATTCCATGGATTCACTTCTTTCTTGCCCTTCCCCTTCCCTTGTACCCCTTCCCTTGCACCTCTGAGGGTTCTCCATTGTCATTGGAGTCCCTTTTGTGTCCCCACTACTCCCTAGGTTGCGCATATTAGTGAAAACATATGTCCCTTCTTTTTTTGTGATTGGCTAATCTCACTTAACATAATGTTCTATGCTTCGTATCTTATTGTGTATATCTGTATTTTATATGCATATACATAATGCAATCCCATATATTCTTTCTGATATATGAATGCACATATTTTTTAATATAACAAAAATATACAATAATTCACATCATTGTGTTGCTATAGTTACCTGGGGGGCACACTGGTGATGAGATGGTTGAAGGGAAAAGAAGGGAGGAGGAGAGGGAGGAGCAAATAGAAAGCCAAACTTAAAAAAAACTGTATGATATAGTTGTGATAATATAAAATTATATGTATGATTATATGTCCATTAAAATCAAACAGTTAAGATGTGTTATGACTATGTATATTGCCTTGTAAGACCACCTACAACTTATTTTCTAATTGGTAGTGGTGGGAGTAAATGCAGAGATGCAGTATAGTGCAAATAACGTGATTATGTGATTCATATCAATTAACAAACATACATATTTGTAAGATTTTATTTATATAATATTCTCAAAAGGTTAATGATGAGTGACAGATTTATGGTTGTCAGGAGTTAGAGACAGAGAGAAGAGAGGGAAACAGGAATAAGTATAAGTATTAAACAGTAGCCTCAAGAAACTTTGTGATAATTGAACAGTTTTATGTTTTGATAATAGTTGTAATTACATAAAACTACACATTTGATAAATTTGTATAGAATTATATACATGTGTACACATAAGTGCATGTAAAACTGGCCAAGACTGATTAAGTCTGTGGACTGAACAACTGTTATGGGTTGTGTCTGGAATGTTCTCCCAGAAGTTCAAGTGTTATAAGCATGGTCCCCAATGCAGCAAGATTCAGAGGTGGGGTTTTTAGGCAATGATTGAATTGTGAGGGCTTCAGCCTCCTGAGAGGATGAATCTTCTTGATGGGTCAATAATTCAAATGGACTACTGGGTGGTGACCATAGGCAGGTAGGGTACTGGGGTGTGCCCTTTAGAAGTATGTTTTGTCCCTGGCCTCCTCTCCTCTCCCTCTTTTGTGCTTCCAGCTGCCATGAGCTGATATCTTTCCTCTGCCATTCCCTTTTACCATGACATTTCTACATTGGAGCCAGACAAACATGAACCAAATCTCTGATGGATTTGAGCCATCAGACAAAGTAAAACTTTCCTCCTCTAAGTTTTTCTTGTCAGGTATTTTGGCCACAAGGATAAAAAGCTAACACAACAACTGTTTGATATTTTACTATGGTTACTTAAAATGTTATCATTGAGAGAAACCTGCTGAAGGATACACTGAAACCCTATGTACTATAATTATCAGCAGACCTCTATGAATCTGTAATTATTTCAGATTAAAAAATTCTAAAAAATTAATAAACAAAGACTAGGGACATACTCAGTGGTAGAGAGCATGCTTAGCATGCTCAAGGCTTTGGGATGGATCCCAAGCATGAGAGAGAGAGAGAGAGAGAGACAGAGAGAGAGACAGAGAGAGAGACAGAGACAGAGAGAGAGAGGCAGGCAGGTGGAGGAAGAGGGAGAGCGAGTGGGAGAGGTAGAGGGGGAGGGAGAGGGAAAGGGAGAGGAAGGAAGGAAAGAAGACTCTTCAAAGGTGAATATTTGCACAGGTCCTTATGATCAAAGAGACATGAGCACATTGCTTACCTTTGATTACTTGAGTAGGAAAGAATTGGAGGTAGGTAGCTAGTTATTCTTTGTAACATGGACTGCAATGATGTCTGTATCATGAAAGAGAGCAAAAGATGTCTTAAAAATAATTAAGCTTTTTGATTAAAACTTTTGAAATAATGGTGTGTGCATACTTTTTTTCTAGGTGGATTTCCCTTTTGTTTTAACTACGGTATTATTATTATTTTCCTATTGATGTTTGATGATTCATGTTAGTTTAGTCTCAGAATTATTTATGCATTACCTAATGCAAGAAATGTTTATTGATAAACCTTTAGAATCAACTATCATGACAGGCTATTTTTTATACAGAGGTACAGTGTAGATTTTTACCTCTGGCACTCGAAGATGTTAAAATCCAGTGAGGTCACAAGACTTGAGAGAAAGGACAGTTACCACCAACGGGCTTTTTACCTCATCCTACTGCAGCCCAGCTTTAGGGGAGATGTCATGAGCCTTCTCCTGCACAGAATACTCAATAACAGACATTATCTTAGCTGCGTAGATAAATATATCACAATAAATCCCACTGTTTTGTACAATTAAAATGCACCAATAAAAACAGATATAGTTTGACATAACTTATATTTTATATTTTGTTCATCACAGAAACAATAAATGCAAATGGTTTTTAAAAAACAGAGAAGACACAGAAAAGTAGGAAGAGAAAATCATAAATGTTCGGTTTCTTTCCCTTTAGACTTTCATATAACATAAAATGTTACATTTATATAATAGAGTATAATGGGATCTTAGAATACATTTATTTTTTATTGTGGTTTTTCTATATTTAAATTAGAATATTAAATTCCATGTTACTACAAATTATCAGAATTCTAATTTTTTTCTAGCACTCTAAGAAGCATCTTTTATTTCTATTTTTAGCAGGTACAATTGATATACAAACCACTGCACTGTATTTAATGTATACTACTGACAAGCCTAAACATATGCACACACCTGTGAAATTGTCATCACAGTCAAGATAAGAACATATCTATCACCTCCAAAATTTCCTCCCTCCCCCCTCTACTTTGAGCACATGGTAAAGTAACTTAATTTGAAATCTATTCTCTTAACACATTTTTAGTGTACAATACAATGTTTTAATTGTAGTTAACTGTAGGCAGTATGCTATAAAGCAGATCTCTAAAGAGTATGCATCTGACATAAATGAAACTTGAAACTCACTGAGTGTATTCCCAATTCTTCTTCCCCCAGTCCCTGGTAACCTCTAGTGTAATCATTGCTTTTGTGAATTTTGACCACTTGTGATTTCTCATTTAAGTGGAACGAGGCAATACTAGTCCTTCTGTGACTGGCTTATTTCACTTAACCTAATGTCAGATTTGAAAGTGTTGTGAAGCTATTCAGTTCCACAGTTATTAGATATCCACCAGCATCGCTTCAGGGACTGGTGGCACACAGGGACAGGCCCTGCATGGTCATTGCTGGCCTTCACCTTGACTGAAGCATCCTTCTATCATTTGATGTGAAATTTGATATGAAATGTTGTAACACATATTCATTGTTGTGAATAAGGTTCTGGCAAACATCTTAGTACATAAAACTCTTTGAATCTACGATTGTTGCCTTATGATATACTTCACAAAATAAAATCATTGGGTTAAAGGGGCAGGTAATTTTTAAGAATTTTGATATCCCTTGCCAGACTCACAAATATGATGAAGATGTTTACAATCCATTCCAAAAGGTTGTCAACCTTCAGGATTCACAATCAATCGTTGTGTCCTTAATTAAAAATATACTCAATATAAAAGGATGACAACTATGCACAGACATTTTTTCTCTCATATATTTCTGTCCAACAGATGAAACCCAAGCTAACATCTCCTGAAAAGGGGAAGATATTTAATATTTATTTACTTGGGGTTTATTCTATATCAAATAGTACTTTATAATTGCTCTGTCATTTATTACACATACAAGAGCCTCCACAAATCAACACTTGACCAATGAACTTTTGTATGTATAAAGGGCTATAGTTCATATAAAGCTTTCTTTTGCGTGATTTCATTTATGCCCAATTTTTATCAATCTAAAATGTGTTTTCATTAGTCTGTTTATCTCATCATTTCTCTCATTGAGTGAATGTGTAGTGGCTGGTTTTTCAGAATAATATCAAAAAATAACTTCAAAATGTGATTTACATTTGAAAAAAGGAGGGAAGGAAAGAAAGTCAGTGAAAATGTTTTAAGGGAACTTTATGAAAGCATTTGAAGCTTTGAAGGAACGACTTTCCCTCCTCCTCAACAATTTCCAACAAAAGCTCCATTTAGTTCTTCTCCTTCAAGCTGCTACTCCTTTAATTTTAAGGGACCTTAGCTTGCCTTCTTTTCTGATATTCCAATGAAAGAGAAAGACAGACAATGGAGCTGTACTGATCTGAAATGCTTCCTTCCCTTGTTCTCCTCCCACCTCCTCCTCACAACTGGATAGCCATCACAGAAATGCCATTCTTTTTGGTGAATTCCATTCCTGAAGTGATTATTGGCAGCTAGTCTATAGGGGGATGTATAAAATAAAACAATTCTTGGATTAGACGACCAATTCAGTGTACATAGACAGACAAAAGAGAGAGAGAGAGAGAGAGAGAGAGAGAGAGAGAGAGAGAGAGATGGAGGGAAGGAAGGAAGGAAGGAAGGAAGGAAGGAAGGAAGGAAGGAAGGAAGAAAGGTTGATTTTTATCTTAAGCATAAATAACAGTCAATTTATGTCCAGTATACTATAGTAGCTGCCAAATATAAATAAAATTCATTCAAGGAAATCGTTTAAATGCTTCTTTAGGAGATACAAATAGGGCCAGTGGGCTGTTCAGGCTTTGAGTTTGTGGAACAAAAAAATAAGAAATCTGGTTAGTACCAGACGTTTGGTGTTATGGAGATAGAAGGCCTATAGTGATCATAGCAATAATTATAGCTTCGGACTTTCTATGAAATACACTACTTTTCTGACTTTGAAGTGCATCCATAAGTAAAATATTTAGATTTCACAAAAACCCTGTATGGCAGGAGAGTCATTTATTACAAAGCCATCTTGCAGATGACCAAAATCTGAGGAGTTACTGCTTGCTCAAAATGACTCAATATTAGGGCCTGAATTAGGTCCAGATTTTGTGAATTCCAATCCATTATTTTTCTTCTTCTTTCTGATTGTACCATTTAAAAGAGTGAAGGTAGAGGCCATTTATACAAGCTTCTGTTTTCCCTGAACTAGTCACGGAGATTTTTTTGGCTGAATCAGCAAAAATGCTCCAGACGGTACAGAAAGAACACAGAATGTTAGTGACAAACAAATGTCCTTCTCATTTTTAAAACATGGAAATAAGTTAAATTTTACAAACTACAGAATGGTGATTTTGACACTCACCTTAAACACAGTTTCAGAGCAATAACCTGATGGAAAGATTGGAAGGTCCCTGAGAGACCTGTGATGACTTACCCACCTTGCCCTCTTTTATTGTCTGAGGCTAGGCTTGGCAATAATTAAATGGCTCATGGTAGTTTCAATCGGTAAAATTCCTGGGCGGAGTGTTTTGTAGCTGCCCAGAAGGAACCACAGCTGCTTAGATTTCTCAACTTTATCAACCCCGCCCAGTTATTTATACGAATAAATATAGGCTGCTTGCTCTGAAAACAGCTTTGGGAAGAGTCTCTGGTACTCAGCCCCTCCAAATTAATTGCTACCTCTGCATAGAATTTTTGGAGCTGCCTCTGTGCTAAACTAACCTCATTTTCTCCTATATTAAGTTTACTAGACCAGAAAAAGTTAGTAGATAAGATGTGTCTGGACCAGCGCAAGACATTTGTCAAATGTCTTTCCTTATATCCATGTGGAAAAGGCTAGTATAATTAGAAGAACTAGTGCTCGGTTGAATGGTTTTCATCCAAATGAATTCATATGAATCCAGAATTGAAATTTCTAGTCTGGTGCCTTGAAAGGAGGTGGGTAGTAAATTGATCTTTCTGTTTTCAATTTAACCTCACAATGGTGATAATGATTTTCTTGGATATTGTGTCTGTTTTGTTTTGTTTTGTTTTGTTTTGTGATAGGGGAAAGATCCCCCTTCCACCCTCTTTGGAGAAGTGGCCTTTGTCTCATCCCATGTAACACTGGGAGCAGAGTTAATCATCTTACTCTGGCTCATCTGTCCAGAAAAACAGGCACATGATCCAGATCTAGCCAATTAGAAGAACCTGTCATTTCTGGGTCCAGAATGAGTGAAACTTTACACTGTATTTCAAAGTCTGTTCTAAGCCGGGCGTGGTGGCACACGCTTGTAATCCCAGTACTTTGGGAGGCGGAGACCAGAGGATCCAGGTTCATGGCCAGCCTCAGCTCTCTCTCTCTCTCTCTCTCTCTCTCTCTCTCCCCCTGTCTCTATCTCTCTCTACTTAGTGAGGCCCTCCGCAACTTCGTGAGACCTGGTTTTAAAATAAAGTATAAAAAAATAGGGCCGGGGGCGTAGCGCGGAGGTAGAACGTCCCTGGGTTCAATCCCTGGTACCGCAAAGTCTGCTCTACATTACTAACTACCTTCAAATCTAGCAAAGTTCGACATTGTTCTCCTCCAGTTTGTAGGGAAAGAAACTGAGGTGCAGTGAGCTCTTTACATTTTCTCAAGGTCGCCCGTTTAAACTTTCCGAAGGCGGACTCATATCCTGTGACATTTTGTTTTCCAAGCTGTTCACCCAGGGTCAGTGTTTCCATTAGGCACAGTAGGCACAAAGGCACTTTTAGGGGACCATAAAAATGTTTTTTATTTTGATTGCTTTTTAAATAAGAAAAGAGAAGAAATGGAATAATACTGAATGCATAATAATGAATTCAGCCTGGATCATGTCCATCTTTCTAGCAATATGGCCATAAAATGGATTTCTATATTTTTATGAGAGAAGGGGCTCACTCTGGCAAAGTATTTGGGACATACAAAGGATATTGTGTAGCTCTCCCTCTCTTCCTACCTTACTTCCTTGTACATGCCAGGTAGGAGAAGAATGTATTTGGTGTGGGAAACAGGGAGAAAGATTGGAAGAGGGGAAAATGTATTGGGAGAGCTAAAAGAAGAATAAAATGGGTCTTGTGCAGACAGAAGGGCTGCAGTAGCAAAGCTGTATCTTGTACTCCTCTACTTGCTTTGTCTCAGGATTCTTATGAGGGTGATGAGGGAATTCCTATCTTCCCTGTTTCCCACAATAGGCATGTCCAGGGCTTGCATGAATTTTCTTCAAAAAATGAGCAGGAAGCCAAATACATGATCTTTTTCCTTTTTAAAAAAAAACAATGCAAGCTGGCAGGGTGGTGCAATCCTATAATCCCAGGATTTAGGAGGCTGGGACAAGAGGATTGCAGATTCAAGGCTAGCCTCAGCAATTTATTGAGACACTCAGCAATGCAGTGAGACTCTGTTTCAAAGTAAAAAGGAATAAATAAATAAATAAATAAATAAATAAAGTCCTGGGGGGTATGGCTCAAAGGTAGACTGTCCCTAGGTTCAATACCCAGTTCCAAAAAAAAAAAAAGAATAAAAACCAATGCAGCCTGCATGTATCAGCGATAGTAACAACAACTGACGTGTGCTATACTTTGTAGTTAAAAACTGCAGGTTTTGGATTCCAATAAACTTTTGTCCCAATCCAAGCCTCATTTTTTTCTAAGCTAACTCACAGCCTAGATTTTATCTACCTTTATACCACTACGGTTTCAAAATGAAGTTTTCAATCTTTTTTATGGAAGAAAGGGGCTGTAAAGGCAACAGAAGTTACTTAGGGTTCCTAAGCCTCAGTATCCTCAGCTGAGAGAAACAGATTAAACATGTCAGGGATACCAGACACCTGGAAGGTGCCTAGTCAATGGTAACTGCTGACTTTATTCATGTGTTTACCCATTTTACAGATGCAAAAACAGATTCTGATAGAAAAATAAATTTCTCAGGATCACAATCAGAAAGGTGGGATTCGGATTTGGTAAAAAGTCCCTGAAATGGCAGAGGTTTCTTTGAAGATGGGATATTTAGCAGCTACATCAGATTTTGGGTTGGTATGAGAAATCATTGATTAATATAAACTCAAGAGATAAATTCTGCTACCTCCCAACCCCATCCTTATCTCTGCTATTATTTTTGAGCCTCTAACAGTTCTCCTGTGTTATCAAGTCTATATTGTTTCTGTCTCTGGGAGCATCCTGGGGATTTCAGCCTTGAGTTCTTGTTCCACTGGGAAATTTCCAAGGAGACCAGGAGACAATGTCCACTTTATTTTAATGCAAGTCTCTCTTCTTTGTATTTCTACAAAAATATTACACAGTTTATGAATTACAATTCTTAGAGTGCAGGAGACTTCAGTTATGAGATAGTAATAATAATTGTAACATTAATAAAATAAATACTAATCCTTGACCTGTCTACAGTGTTATTTAGTTTTCAAAATGCTTTTAAATATTATTTCATTCAGTCTTTACAATAATACTAGAAAAAAAGCAAGGCAGGTACTTTTATCTGAATTTATAGATGAGAAAATTGAGGCATAGTAAAGGGAATTGATTGCCTTTTTTTAGTATTTTGAAATAAGGTCTCACTAAGTTGCTGAGGGTCACTCTAAGTTGCTGAGGTTGATCTTGAACCTGTGATCCTCCTGTCTCAGCCTCTCAAGTACTGGAATTACAATGTCATACATCCTTCAACTGAGCTTCATATCCAAGACTTCTACTTCCATTTTTTGAGAACAATACAATAAACCTACAAAGATTTTTACAGCCATTTACTCAAATAGTCTACAAATGGACATCTGCATTGTTTAGACTTATGTCTGAGAGAACCCACATGTAGTGTCCATGCTCACAATTTAACTTGATTCAACCAGTGTTGATTGGGAGCTTTCTCTGTGCGATACAAATTGAGTGACTCTGGTCGAAAAAGAAATAGGAAGTCAAAAAATAGTTTATAATTTAGAACATCACAATTTAGTGGAGAAGACAGATATACTAACAACTAATATCAAGTAAAAGCATACTAAAATAAAGGCTACCAAATGCATATAGAAAACATGGAGCAGGGCGTGGTGGTGCACACTTGTAATCCCAGTACTTGGGAGGCTGAGACAGGAGGATCTGGGTTCACTGCCAGCCTCAGCTACTTAGTGAGGCCCTCTGCAACCTGGTGAGACCCTGTTTCAAAATAAAGAATAAAAAATAGGGCTGGGGGTGTAGCCCGGAGGTAGAATGCCACTGGGTTCAATCCCCGGTACCAACAAAAAAATAAAAAAGAAAAGAAACCATGGGGGTGATGAGAAAAATCAGAAACTACCTTTTTTGGAAGATTGGTGAAAGATTATAAAAGAACATTGCTAGAGCTTGAGAATCAGAAAAATGTTAACGGTCAGAGAAAGAAGAGAATCAATTACAGGTATCACTACAATAAAATGTATACCAGTACCTGACATGCTTGTCAACTGGCAAATACTAGAGCTCATTTTGTGCATTGATCAACATAGGCACAGTCTTAACCAGCTTGCCTAAGGTTTGAGATACTGAAGCAATAGAAGTCACTCGATTTTCTTTTTTTTTTTTTTTTTTTTGG
>PVJS01034803.1:0-21364 GCA_004027185.1 Glis glis
GGGATTTATCAGATGGGCTTACAGTTTGAAGCAATGTAGTCCCAGGTTCTGACTGCACGTGGAGAGTCAGAGGAACCAGTAGCTGGTCGAACGGTCTAAGAGCTGGAGTCTTAGGATCGGAGCAACCACTAATTCAGTCCCAGTCCAAGACGTGAAGATCAGGAAGCTCTTTGGAGAAACGATGGTGAAGTTTCAGTTCGAAGGGCTGGAGGCCGACGATCTCAGACGAAAGCAGAAGATCAAGAAGCTCTTCAGAGAAATGGCGAAGTTCCAGTTCTGTGAGCAGGAGGCCGACGATCTCAGGCAAGAGCAGATGCATTTTCTTCGGAAAGAGTCGTGCATTGCTCTACGCGGCTTCTCCCTCTTTTATCTAAGTCCTGCACCTATCAGAATCCTACTGCCTACATTCAGGGCAGGCTTTCCGTTTAATCTGCTGTTACACACCCAAAGTCACATGATCTTGGGTGTGTCATGATCAGGTCAAGTTGACAAACTAGATTGACTATTACAAGGTTGTCCTTTTTTTGTTGAGCTACCCCTAGCTTTTACAAGTATTAATAAAAGCACCTCAAGGTTCTCACAAGGGAGGTATTTATTAAGTCACATTTTAACCATTTGAAAGAGAAATATTCTGATTCTGTCATAAATTTGACTGTGCACCTATAAATATTAGTGACTCAACCAAGGAGCTCTGATCTATCTGAGGAGTTGTTTGTAGAGAGAGAAATAGCTGATGGTTTTGTTGTGTTCTAACGGGCACTCTGTGGCGAGGATGGTGGCACTTTGCTGCAAGATCCTCACCCGGTGGGTGGCCGTATGGTTCTGAGCACTTGCTCTTCTTAGATCATCTACACAAGACACTGACCAGATTGTGCAATCCTGCACGTTGATCATTACATTCCGTCTTAACTCCTTTGTGACAGTGCCACAGCCGTGTGTTTGCTACACAGAAGGAATTTGGATCAAGGAAGCACTGCGGGAGAGAGCAGAGCTGGGATTGCATGGATGGGAAGCAAGTCACTGTCATTTTATTTCCAAGCTCTGTGACACTGCAGCTCTTGGAGTCTAGAGGCCAAAGGGAGTCATGAAGCCTACCTCCTAGACACCTGGCACTTCACAGATGCTAAATACGGGATCTTTCCTGGCTCCTCCCTCAATGAATCTCCTTGGTGAGAGCACACCGGATGCTCTCTTATGATGCTGTCCACAGCAGAGCTTATTCTGACAGCTCCAGTGAGTGGAGGCTTTAGATATAAGGAGACATGACATCAGAAGGGATGAAGAACCTTCTCCTCTCTGTTGGTACATTTGGAGGGCTCACCAAGTGATGGAGCCAATGATTTAGCAGGGACCGTAGGGGAAAGCAATTTTTCTTTCTCCCTAGAAAAGGCAATTAGAAGTGAAAGGTAATCATGGGAGGCAGTGAGAGAAATGAAGAGGTTCAGAATCCCAGAGTGAAGCCCTCTTAATAGGTATTGGAAAAGTACCACTCTGCTTATATTTACCCCTCCCTTGGATTGACCTGTACACTATTATTGTAATGAGAACCAAAAGGGAAAAAAGATGATTTACAGGTAATCATGGGCAGGGAATTGCTAACCTTCTCGTCTTTAATTTGAGAACATAGGGATTGGTGGTCACTGTCTGGACCTTTTTGACCTTCTCTGTGCATTCAGACAGGTCACTGATTCCTGGGCTGGGTACATAGAAACTACACCTGAGGTGCCTAATCAGCTCATCAAGGAAGAGGATGGAGAGGTTGGGTCAGGCAGGACCCTACTCTAAATAAACATGAGTCTTGTGGGCCTCCCAGCTGGCCACTGGGTTCTTTGGGGAACTTGCTGGCCTTAGGTGGCCCCACATCTTACTCTGCCTCTTGGCTCTGGCGATTTGCTGTCTGAACAGAATCCCCAGGCACAGCTTACGAGGTGAAACTGGAGGGCAATGCGGGAGCTCTGCAGACACCAAACACATGAATCCACATGGAAGCTTTTTCTTTCTTTGATGGCGGGTCATGTTTTGGTTCCCAACTTTCTGATTTTATATTTGATATACCTGCACACAATAGGAACATTATTATTTATGCACATGACTTATGGGCTGGTGTGGTTGGGTAGCTGGTGGAGGGGACTGGGCCGGGTGGTGGTGGTGGTGAAAGGGTGAGGTCTGGTTCTTCTGGGACCTGCTGGGCAGCCTTGATGAGCCACTTTCTCTCTTAGACTCAACCACTTGCCCTATAAAATGGAAATAGTGATAATTCTCAAACCACCGCTTGACAAGGGTTGTCTGAGGCGTTTTGTGCAGCATTAGGGTTTCAGGACTAATTAGTGTATGTGTTTGTGTGTGTATAAGAGTATGTGTGTGGATGTGCATTGAGTGTGTGTGTTACTGAGTGTGAATGCATGAGAATAGATGTGTGTATGAATATAAGTGTGTGAGTGTGTATGAAAGTGTGTCTGAGTGAGTGTGTGTGTGTATGAGGATTTACATGAGAATGCATGAGGGAGAAAGTGTGTGTGCATGTGAGGGTTTGCATGAGAATGCATGAGAAAGAATGTGTGTGTCTGTATATTTGAATGTGTACAATTGTGCATGTGAGTGTGCAACACATGACTGGATCTGTGGGAGTTTATGTGAGTTGCATATGTGAGTGTTTGGCAGTATGTGTGTGTGTGTGGGGGGTGCGTGTTTGTGTGTACACGCACTGTGTTGTAATGTTGTGGTCCTAGTGCTTGCTTATTTATGTAGTTGGAAAAACCCATCTGATAGATGCACAGAATTTCAAATTTTTAAAAGAATCTGAGTTTTGTTCCAAAAATGAAATAAGCATTGGACTTACTGAGGGCAAGAAACACACAGAGGCCAGAGCACAAGCTGGACTGCTGATGACGTTGACCTCACAGTATCCCAGCCTCCCGGGCTCTCAGGGACTCTTCCTGGCCACAAGGTCTTCAGGTCTCAGCTTACAGCAGTCTTCCTGGCTCTCTGTCTAAAGCCTCCCCACCTACCCTCATCCTCTGGCTGTGAAGGGCACTCCCTTCTCAGGAAGAAGAAGCCACATGGCCTCTTCCACCCTCCGTACCAGTCCCAGGCCATACCTGCCATGTGACCCCCTCAATTCTCCTCAACATCTCAAACTCTTCTAACAATCTTGCTGTCCTTAATTTGAGCAATACAAGACTCCAGCTGTGTTGAACTGACAGTTCTTCCTTTGCCACACTGGACTAGCTTTTAGGTGGAGGGAAGCAGAGCCCCGGGGATGGTGAATGAAGGTGACCTCTGTAGCTGAGTGAGCCTCTGCAATCTTCCTGCAGTGCCCTGGGGGCTGCGTCAGAGGACAGAGTGCACCCTGGTCTGGTGGGCAGCTGTCCCACACATACCCGAGCACAGCCAGGGAGGCATTCTGTTCTGTGTCCTGGAAGCTGGGAAGCAGGACATCAACAAAGCAGGAAGTCAGAAAAAGGAGAAGAGCCAGGGCAATCCAGAAAGCTCAAGACGAAGGAGCCTGAGGTCTGGGAGGAGAACACTACACATTCTAGGAGAAAAGGATGCTCTTTAAGAAACATGCTAAATACAGACTAGCTCTCGGTTTATCATGTGTTCATGAAGTTTATTTAAAGTTTACTTCACAATAGGAGAATCTCCAATTAGTAGGAAAAATATTGATGTACCAATCACATTTAAAATATGTTATGGGTACATATTCCATAGTCTTGTAATCCATTCATCCATTGATGGACACCTATGGGATATGTACACAATGGAATTTTACACAGCCATAAAGAAGAACAAAAGTACATCATTTGCAGGGAAATGGAGGGAACTGGAGAACATTATGCTAAGTGAGATTAGTCAGTCACAGAGAGTGAAAAGTCGGATGTTCTCCCTAATATGTGGAAGCTAGGGAGAATGGGACTTAGAAGGGACTCCAGACAAAGAAGGAGAAAACTTTAGATGAACAAAGAAGGCGACTTAACTGAGGGAGTTGGAAAGGGGGTGGAGGGAATCACACTAAAGCACATGATGTATATACACAAACTTTAAGACTCAATCACTATGCAGAGCACGAAAATGAGGGAAGGGGGAGGGAATGGGATTTGAGGGAGGGCTAAATGAGCAATGTGTGCATGTATGATTCTGCTACCCTGACACTTATCAAATGTATAATTACAATGCACCAATAAATGAACATATAAAATAAAAAATATGTTCTGGGCAGTGTGGTGGTGCACACTTGTAATCCCAGCAATTGGGAGGCTGAGGCAGGAGAATTGCAAGTTTGAGGCCAGCCTGAGCAACTTAGTGAGTCCCTGTCTCACAATAAAATAGAAAGAGCTTGGAGTGTAGCTCAAGGGTAGAGCGCTTGCCTAGCATGTACAGGGGCCTGGGTTAAATCCCCAGTTTTGAAAAGGAAAAAAAATGTGTGACAAGAATTGCGTATAAATCAAGACTTAAAAAGGCTTTGGTTCAAGTTTATGACAGAATGCCTTGTTTGTTTGTTTGTTTTTGCTCAAGACTCTTAGCCTTAAATGTGGTTTAATGATTTCAGATCTCAGAGGAATTGTTTAATGAGGAAGCGCCGTTGGTGGCTGAGTGGATGGGGGAGGAACTCATCTCATCCTTCTGTCGTGCATTTTTGCCTGTTCTTATAGAAATAATGTGAATTTCTCCCTAGAGCCTGGAGTATTTAATTCATGAAGGTGGTTGTGAGTTAGTCATGGAGGGCTCAGTCTTTTCGGAAAAGAATGTAAGTTTAATCTCATGCATACGGGCAGAAAAGGTGCCAAGTATCTACCATGAATCCACAGACCTCCCTCCAAATTCAAAACAAAAACTGTCCCCAAAACACTACAGGTTACGCTCTAAGTCATTGAAATGTCCATAGCTTTCTATCACGGGTATCGGGGTAACACAAGCCGGAGTTCTTTACTTTGTTTGTCTTAAGTGCACTACAAATTGAGTAATCAAAAAATTTTAAAATGCCATATGCATGTGTTTGTTTCCCTAGATGTAACCTACTGGTTCTGGTTATTGACTATCAATACATTTTGGTGAAGCAAATTTGATGAAACAAAATTCAGATAAAACAAATTGCCCCCAAAGGGAGAAATAGAAGCCCAGATACGAGTCTCGTCTAATTACAGAGAGCAGGACTTTTTTATATAAACTTCAGCACAAACAGTTTAATATTTAACAGGAGCAAAAGCACCAGGCAAGGGCAGCATGTGGGGAAATTCCATCCTTTCTCCTTGAAGAGAAGCTGGTTTTAAGAGCTTTGGGAGTAACTGCACAGGGTTACATCATTTCAAGAAGACTTTATTCTTGATTTTCTTAGTTTTCATCCTGTGTGATTCCGGTACCAAAGCGTTCACCCAGGTCAGCCACGCACACACATCGAAGGTGTCGTCAAACCTAAGTAGGGACTTCAAACCCAGCAGGTTTACAGAGAAATATGGTCTGCTCTGAATTAAAGAGTGAGAACAAACTTCTCTAAATTAATTTTATCTTTTTATTGCAGGGTATGTCTAGGGTGCTAATGTGCAAAGAAACTCACTTTGCATTTTAATGAGCCCTTGAGGGGCACCAGCTGTGGTGTCTCAAAGTGTGGGTGTTAATGGACTCGATTGTCTTGCAAATCATGAAGTCACAGAGACTTTTTAAACAATAGTTTGTTCTTGCTCATTAAATTTGGGAAATTGAAAAGGGACAACTTCACACTAATGTGTTTAACCCATTTCAATTGCAAACTGGCATCACATCTCCAGGGCAATTACCTTTCCTCCTGCAGAGCTCAACACAGCCTGGGCAGCTTGTCCAGCTCCCTGGACAACCTCTAGGGAGGGTCAAATAGTTCCCCTGCCTTCTCTGCTTGGCCAGAGCTCCACTCTATGTACTTATCCCTTGAGTCAGTTGGCTATGTTCTTCAAGGTTCTTCAGAGAAACAGAAACAAGAGGATGTACACACACACACACACACACACACACACACACGTGTATATATGAAGAACTAATAAAATACAAAGTTTATTACACACACATATATAAATGCATGTATATATGTGTATACATGAAGGACTAATATTATTATGATGTAATATTATATATAGTGTAATATATAGTTATATATATTTTTTCAATGAGTTGGATAATCATCACATATATTCCTGAAAGAATGTAGTTGTGTAAAAATATATTTAACCTATTATATATATACACATATTAAAGTATAGACATACATATGTATGCATGTTTCTTTTCATACTTTTATTGGTGCATTGTAAGTATACATCATAGTAAGGCTCAAAATCATACAAACATGCGCACAGGTCTTGATATACATGCGCACATATGTATGTACTTGTGTGTGTATGTATAGCATTTATCATAAAACGTTGCCTCATCTGAGGCTGAGAACTCCAAGCCCCCCGACTTGCAAGCTGGAGTTGTAGGGCAGTCAGTCGGTGGTAGAGTTTGAAAGCTGAGAGCAGAGGAGCCAATCATAGAGATGTCGGTTCCAGCCCAACTGAAGCGCTGAGAGCCAGGAGTACAGGCAGCAGAGGCTCCGTGTCTGAGGACATGGTCGTGAGAGGCCTTGTCCTCTGCCAGCATCATGGTCACAGCCCTTCTGTGCTGGTAGAGGCCGTGCTGGGCAGCCATCTCTGGTGCTGATGTTCTGGAAGATGTGTGTGTGTTGGAGTGGAGAGTAGCAAGCCCTGTTGGGATGGCTGGAGCAGCTCCCACACCTGAGGCCTGGCTGCTGCACAGAGCAGGAGATGCTGCGTTCTGTGTCTCACTTGCTGCTTTCCATCCTCTTCTTCATCCATCCATCCACTCCGAGCTCCTCTGCAAACCTCAGCTCATTAATGCTCCTTTGGGTTCCAAATTCTTCTTCCAGTAACAGTGGTACTACCTACTCGTTTTCCTTGTTTAGTGGCTGATTTTGCCTTCTGTTCTTCTGACATTTTTCTTCTTTTACTGCTTTTTGTAGCAACACACCAATGTCACTGCTGTTTTAAGAAACTTTTCTTGGGAACAATGCTAGCATTCTTTAAGCTCAACACCTTTCCTTGATTTCATATGGTCCTTTCCAGTAATGTAACACAATATTCCTTGTTTTAGGTGACCCTGGGGTATCCTTAGCAATCTGGGGTGTCTCCACTAGTGCTTGGGGTCCTCTACCCTAAACTGTACTCATGTTGGTGTTGCAAGAGCTCTGCTGTGACTGTAGTTCTTTGCTATCCACTTCCATCATGAGTTCAGTGGATTATAGAACAGCAACTGGCTCCCTGCCCCTCATCCACCTATCCCAGTTGTGCTTGGAGATATTAGGGATGTTGGTATGATGCATGCCTTACTGATAGAAGAGCAAATCTCAGAAGTAACAAAAATTAGAGGGAAGTTTAGGCTGCTCACCAGAACGGGATGCAAACCAAGACCGCGTCATGCTCTATTTTCAATACCCTGTATCTAATGACCAATGAGCTCTCCAGCCATTGTCTAGAGGAGGGCAAGTGAATCCAGGTGTATCTCACCTTCTGGAGCCAGGTAAATACAGGCATTCCTCACGGAAGGGGGCAGGAGGGGATTTCACTGGGTCTTCTTACTCCACAGCAAACCCATACGGCTTCACAAACCTGGGTCTTCCGCAGGGGGCACTTCATAGTTCTAAGTTTCTCATTTCCATCTCCAGTTTCTCATTTCCACCAACAATGATGTTTTAAATAGGCAAAGAAGTTAGGAAAACTCCCTACACCTCCTTTGCTTCTCTAAAGCAGATTCTCTCAAGCTTGACTTCTTGTGATAATGAATCGGTTATGACTGATCCCTGCTAGCTCATCAACATTTTGAGGGTGTCCAGAAAATAGCAATAGTCCCGCATGAAGGTTTAACACCCAACTGAGTGGGCTCCAAAGACCATCCAACAGAGCCAAGAACACAGTCAACCGACGCTCCCAGACCCTCCAACCCTGCCCGCTCTTTGTCTCATTGCTTGATTCTAAACATGTTTGCCATCTCAGCTTCGATTATTTGCTGACTTTAATGAAAATTAAATAAATAATAAATAAAAATGAATAAGGAAGTCATTATTCCTTCATAATCCAATCCATTGTCATCTTTTTTTATGTTTTTATTGGTGCATTAGTGTCTCACATCACAATGAGTATCAGTTTGGTGTTAACATACATGGACACAGCTCTTGGTGTCCCTCCCCCCCGCCTCCCCCCCACATATAGCCCTGAGAATGATGTTGGTATAATCTCATATATACACATTGTGTCATCTTCTTTTTAAAAAAGCACTTTTAAAAGTAAAGGCCCGCTCTGGCATCTCCCCATTCCCTGTTCATCTTTACAGCAGCAGACATGCAAAGCACCCACCAAGTCCTCAAAGCCACCCTGGGAGTGAGTGTTACTGCAGTGAAATGACTTGTGCATGGCCACAGGTCTGACCTGGAACTTGGACCTGGGTGGTCTAACTCCAGAGGGCTTGCTTCCAACCACTGATAATCCCTCTTACTCTATTTCATGTTCATTTCATGTCACATGCTGAACACATAAACAAGTTCAAGGATGGTCAGGTGACATTTTGAATTATGGCTCCAGGACCTTGTCGTTATGACTCACACCTGGGACCTCTGGCATTGCCCATTCTTCCTGGTGGCCTTCAGGTGGCCCTGGACAGCCAGTCGAGGCTGGTTTCTTACAAGCCAGACTGCTGTTCTTGATGAATGATGCTCTCCCTTTCAATCTTTAACGGTAGGACTAGTACAGAAACCAAATAACTAAGATTAATTTGGAGTGAGTCTTTGCTTCATAAAACAAGGATTCTTCCCCCACACTACACCTGTGAATAGGATCAGACCGAAGAGCTAATCTGCTAGACTCTCATCCCTTTGTGATGCTTCCCAGAATGCTAAAAAAAAAAAAACCTGGAGGGGGGATTTTAGTTTCAGTCAAAATGCTCTAAGTATCAACAATTTCTTTGCACCAAACTGTAGATAGGTTGTTTTTCAGTTTCTTCAAGATACTACATATATTTCTTCTGAATCTGAAGCTCATTATTAATAAGTCAGCTCTCACCCAAGTCACTCCTACATAATCTGGCTTTAAAAGTACATGGTAAGTGATAAACAGAAGAAGAAAAACAAAGGTACTGTCATTTACACATTTTGTGAGAATATGAAGTTAACAGAATGCATTGATTTATTTAAGGGAATATAATAGCAGGTCACCAAGTGGAAACATTGATCTCTTGGATAACAATAAATTCTTGGTATCAGGTCTCTAGAGTCAGTCTGAACTTTAAACTTGCTATGTTATATTAACAAAGGACATTTGTCCCTTTGTGTATAGAAGTGCAAGCTACATGTTGTCATGAGGGTTAAATCAATAACTGGGAATTTATAAGTGTGAAGAACTATAACCAAGTAAGCTTGCAGTTGGTTTTACATTTTTCAATTTTTAATTTTAAATGAGAATAGGCATGCCATCATGAATGGCCCATGCTACAATTTAATTTGTGTGTTTCTTCATCCTAATTACCTCAGGGTTGACTTTGGAATAGCAGTCTGAGAGAAAACCTGTTATAGAATTCTTTGCACAGCATGAAGGAAGAAAAAATCTAAGTAAATTCAAAGGGATGATAATAATAAATCAGTCCACAAAATACAGGGTTTCATTAATTTCAGTGGTTTCCTTAGGAAATGCTGGTTTACTTCTTGAATAATTGAAAGTTTGCCGAATGCATAATATATGTGTGCATGGCAATGAAGTCGGGAGGCCTGTTTCAATAAACCACTGAGCGTCCAGCTCATTCTGCGCAGACGAGTCTAACTTATCCTGCGTGAGCTGCTGCTGGGGTCCCTGAAGCACAACTTCCTTCTCATTTTGCAAAACTCTTCTTGATGAATTGTGCTCAGCATTATAAAACACGAGGATAAAATACATTTATATAACCTTCCCCCCTTCCTGCAAAATTATGAGAGCAGCAAGGTGAGAGCCTTTTCATCCTGAAAGTAGGTGGTCTTTCTTTTTTTTCCAATTTGTGAGCAGGAAGATGACAGGTGACAGGCACACAGTCTCCTTCTCCTGAGACAGCCTTGGTCTAGGACCCTGTGATAACGATAAAGCAGGAATCTCGTCATGGACCACTAACGGTTAAAATGCTCCAAGGAGAAAAAATTCAAGTTCTTTCATAAGTAGTATAGAATGAATCATGTGACCCCCCTCAAAAAAAATTTCAGATGTTGAAGCCCTAGCCCCAGTGTGATTTCATCTGGAGATAAGGTCTTCAGGGGGTAACTTCCACGAGATCATAAGCTTGGGACCCTAATCTGCCTTAAGAAGGGGAAGAGATGCCAGAGTCTCCCCACCCGCTCCCTCTGCGCACACACACAAGGAAAGGCCACGTGCTCCCAGTGAAGGAGCCCCCTGAAAGCCAGGAAGAGAGCCCTCACCAGAGGCCAAACCTGCTGCCACAGCCTTGGATTCCCAGCCTCCACAACTGTGAGAAAATAAATTTCTGTTGTTCAACCCCCCACCCCAGTCTGTGGCTTTCTGTTATGGGGGCCCAAGCAGACCAAAGCAGGAAGGTACACGGTGTTGTTCACGACCCGGCTTCTGCTTGGTCTGGAGCCCTGTGTCTTTCCACAGCCTTCTGGAAGCTCCATCTCAGCTGTGCTCAGCTCTCAGAGCCTCCTTCCCCTTCTCAGGAGTGGCCTTTTCACAAATACTTTGCTTTCTTCTTGACCTTCAAATCATAGCCCAAATTGTGCCTTCTCCTGAGCCTTCTCGACTAACTTGCTCCACAGGCACCTCTCTGCACCCTGGCCCTGAGCTCCCCTGCACTGGGGGGCGCTCACTGTGTTTCAGCACGGTGACTTTTCTTCTGTCACCCCTCACTAGACCTCAAGGTTCAGAACAGCGTGTTCTATGCCTTGCATTTCTGAAGCTTTCTTCCCTGACCCCAGGCTCAGCACCCAGTGGACAACAGCGGGGCTGAAGGGATGGCTGGATAGAGGAAGAGGCTGGCAACAGAGGGGACAAAACAACCTCATGTTTTATGGGCCTTTGAAGAGGGGTGGTGGTTTCTGATGGAGAAATGTGAGTGGAGCCTGGGAGAGGCCATGCTGTCCACTGTCATCAGCATCCCAGGCTTGGAGCAGCTCTCCACCCAGTGCCCATCATCTCTCCCTTGACCACTCCTGCCTTTCCATTTGATCCCCTGCCCTGACCTCTCTCTTCCCAGAGGTCAGAACATGGGAGGAAAGTTGGACCAAGGTTAGAGACAGAGGTTCAGAAAGACCTATGTGGTTGAAAGTGTGTGAGTTCCCATGCCAAACCAGTAATGTGGGGACAGCGGAGGCACACACTGGTCCCAAAGATGTGGGCAGGGGCAAGATTGCGGGAATGGACTTCATCCAGATGGACCCCCCCCAGTGCTGCTGGTCCAAGGGGCTGAGTATTTCTGCAGAATTCAAGATCAAAGCTTCTGGCCCAAGGGACTGGGATGAAGTGAAGGGATTGGAAGAAATGGGATACCGGCAGTCCCCAACTGCAGACCAGATACACTGAGTGCTGAGTCTATGGCTCCCACCTTGGAGAGGTAAACTTGATTTATCAGAAAATATTTACTTGTATCTGTCATGTGCTCTATTCTAAGTGCTTGAAAACATCAATGAATGAATCCAGCCATGATCTCTGCCTTCTGGGTTCTTACATTCTAGCAGAGAAACAGACAGTCTAAAAAGGTAACAAATTAAAAAAAACTATATATATATATTTTTTTTTCAAGTTGATAAGATCTATGGAAAAAGAGAAAAGTAGAGCAGACTAAAGGGGAAGCTGATGTTCTGTACACGATAAGTCCTTCTTGCGAAGAGTGAATGAATGAAGTCATCAATCAGAGCCAAAGACTCTCCCGAGCTACTTGACTTTAAATTCGGTATCTTCACATCCATCTCTCCTCTGCCCCTGTACCTCCAATGCCCAGCACAAAGGGATTCAGTAAATGTGGGATGAATAGGTGGGCTTTAGCTGCAGGCCACAGATGAAGGCTGCTTCCTGTTCTCAAATGGACCATAAAGTCTAGACATGGTCTTGAATTCTGAGCACCCCAGCCTCTGTCCTAATCCATCCAGGAGCTGTCCGACCTCACAGCAACTGAATGATAAAACACAGCCCAGCCAGTCCTGGGCACTTTGAGTCACTCATTTATTAATCAGTTCCTTCTGCAAGCATTTATCATCTCCTCTGGGATTTCAGGCTAGGTCTAGGTCCCTGTCTGCATTTATTTTATCCTTGAAAAAGAACAAGGAAAGGGCTTTTCCAATTGGTCCAATGGGAGGGGATGGCATAGAGATAAATCTTTGCAATTCTACTCAGAGGACAAACCAATAATCTAATTAAGAAGAAATGATCAGATATGTCCTTCAAAAAAGGAGGTCGGGACAAATGTGAGTGACAATTATCTGTGAGTCACAGGGCCTCTGAGCCCTGTCGCTCTCCCTAGGGCACCAGATCTCCTTTTTGCTCGGTTAACTCTTGGCAGTTTCCATAGAGCATCAGGGAAAGGAGTCGAGGTCTTGCTGATGCCCCAGCTTCTGCCTGACACTTTGGGAGGTAGAACTGCAGCCCAGAGGGGTCCTTGGTTTTCCAAAGACCCACAGCCAAGTGAGAGAGCCTGACTTGGAACCCACAGTGCTAAAGGTGGACAAGATCCCCAGAGAAGGTCTCAGCAAGCAACTGGAGGGCAGACAGGGGGAACACAGCCTCAGGAGACTCAGAGAGAAGGAAGAGAGGACTTGGGCCCAGAGATCATCAGGGATCCTGGGTCCTGCATGCAAGATGCATGTCCAGGGCCCCCGTGGGAGTTTGCAGGATCTATGCAGGGCTGGGATCAGGCCTGAAGGCACTGCAGCTCGAGTGACCCTGACCTCCACTTCACTGGGCCTTGTCCTGAGAGGAGCTGCTCAGCGGGCTGCAAAGCACTAGTCACTGACTGTCTCCAACTCCTCTAGGAAGCCCAAGATGAATGTTCCCCCTGTGTGCTGTTTGTGTAAGTGGAAAAGGGTCAGAACTGCTTATGAAAGTACTTTTGCATCTATGACCCAAGGCAAGTCCTCCCTACAGCCTTGAGGTGGCAGGTGGAGAAATGGGGATGGGGAGCCTGGGTGGCTCCTGTAAGGCCAGCACTGGAAAAGACACAGCCATGGAGCCCAAGGACAGCTCTTCTGTGGTCACTTGTCCTGCCCCATGCCCTGTGTGGTGAGCACCATTTGCTTTCTGCAATAGAAGCCTCCAGAAGAGCTTTAGCACAGAGGTGGAACTATATGATCTTCACAGAGATAAAGAGGAAACAGCCTAAATCTACTGCATTCTGGGAAGGTGGGGCCAATGGAGAACATTCTGGAAGCCAGAGCTTTCCCTTCAGCTAAGGTAGGAGCTCTCTTCCTATGGGCTCTGTATGCACAAGGACAGGCACCTGTACATAACACAGTGACGCAGAGTTCTTGCTCGCTGTTCCCCAACTGACCCAACATTCTGGCCCTGGGAAGGTTTGGTGTGACCAAATGAGCAGGGAGGAACACAAAAAGTATTTCCCTCCTAAGTTACATCTCCATAGAACAACCTGGAGCAACAAGTGATGGCCAGGAAGGGTGTCTGGCAGTTGCTGCCCCTTCTGTCTTGAAGTTGCTTACAGACACAGTGATGATAAAGCTTCCTTGAAATACTAGCCAGCCCTGTGGATGCCTGACTATTTAAGCTCTTTACAATGCTTAACTCTTTCCTTTTGGCTGTGTGCTTTTTCTAGCTAAATGATGGGGACAGGTTCCAAATGCAGCATCGCTTCTGATCAACTCCAGGAGGGCTGCCTTCACAGGCTGCTATGACCCACCCAGGGACTGCTGGGGTAATTATCCATTCGGCCCTAGTGATAGGGTGAGCTCAAGCCTGGTTTGGACAAATGGGTTCTCTGGTGCCCTGACACTGAGCGGATGCTGGGGATTATTATGGGAGCATCATTTACCTAACGCAGTGGTGGGTAGGAACTGTGTTGGAAAGTGAGTCTGCGTTAGTTTAATAATGATATGCATGATGCCCATGACATGAGTCTTTGGACAGTCCTTCAGCTTGACCTCATAAGTGGGCATTCCTGGCAGATCGACCCTCACTACATCTGAAGTGTTCCTCACCACACATCCTGTTCTCCCCAGTCTTTCACTTGGCTTGCTTTCTTCTTCTTCCTCCTCCTCCTCCTCCTCCTTCTCCTCCTCCTCCTCCTTCTTTTATTATTCATATTGAGAATTGAACCCAGGAGCATTCTACCTGTGAGCTTTACCCTCAGTGCTTTTTATTTTTTTATTTTGAAACAGGTCTCCTTAAGTTTCTGAAAGCCTTGCCATGTGACCTAGGCTGGCCTTGAACCTGCAATCCTCCTATTTCGGCCTCCCACATACTGGGACTATGGGTGTGCACCACCACACCCAGCTGCTTTCTTCTTAGAGCTCTCTTCATGCATGTATTCTTGATCCTCTGTCCCCCACCGGCCAGGGAGCTCTGTGAGAGAGGGGAACCATGTTCTTCTCATCCACAGGACATATGTAGTCTGTGTGCAATAAGTTAAGGCTGAGTGGATAACATCTCAGGCCAGTTACACTATTCCAGATCCTTCCTGGCTGTCTTCTTTCCCTGGCCATGAAGGCTTCTGCCCTCAACACTGCCCTCCCCAATCTGCCTCTCCACACAAGTGCAGTGAATATCATCAGGTAGAATACAATTCTAGGATGTTGAATGGTTAGCAACTGGGGAAAAGGTCTTGCTCCCAGTCACAAAGTTAATAAGTAGCAGAGCAAGAATGTAGGTGGTCTGCCTCCAAAACACACACACACACACACACACACACACACACACACACTCACACACACACCACACACACACCACCCAGGGATCTCATGCTTCCAGTGAATCTGCGTTGGAATGATTCTCTGGTGCATTTGTGTGTGTCTGTGATTGAGAACATGCTGAGACATCCTCCTCATTCCTTTTGAATTGTCCATACCTTCTTTGGCAGTAGAGAGTATTTCATAGGACAGTACACAGTAAGTGCTGAATTGAAATTAATTAATTACAGCATGAGTGAGGCTAATTCCATAATTTATCACAGCCATAGATTTTCTATATTTCAAGTAATGATAATAGGATCTGCTGCCTTGTAGCCTTAAATGTAAGCTGAGAAATGCAAATCCAGAATTGAGTGAAGAACACTTTCAGGAGAGCCGAGTGGGGGGAGAAGGAGGCTGCCATTTGTAACTGCCACTGAACAGTCGCCTGAATCCCAGGGATAAATGTGATTCTATTTTGGGGTCTAGATAAATGTCCAAGAACAAGCTAATTTTGCACCTTCACATCTGGGTTATCCCCTCCCTTCTCACGTCAGCAGCAACTCCCAGGACAATGTGTCATTACACATGTGGAGATAGAGAATCCAGTCATTACCCGAACCACCAACTCCATGGAATGTCCTGGGTACCCTTTTGCAGGAAGTGACTGCTGGTCTCTCAGAAGAGTTCTCTCTTCCCACCTTCTTCCTGTCTTACTTCCCCCAATAAGCTTCAAGAGCAGTAGTTAAGAATTGGCATTTATAACATTAAGGGAAGAACAAAGCTCATGGAAAGTTCAGAAAAGGCGGCTCCTACATGGGCAGAGGCTTTTAAAGGCCATGCAGTGGGTAGTCCACACAGTGGGGAGGTCCACGTGGTAGAGATGTCCATGGGATACTGAGCTCATGTACGGGGAGGTCCATATGACTGGGCACTGCATGGGGTGTGGTGGTCCATACAGAGAAGACATTCATGGGGTGGGGAGGCCCGTGTGGTAGGGTGCTCCAGTGCTGATAGCCTCTCCAGTTCCAGGTGTTTACTAGCGGTCCAGGTCAGGAGGCACAGAAGGACCCGGGGTTTCAGCTCATAGAAGGTGGGGCCGGGCTGTTTTCTGTTGTCATTAGCCTTCCTTGATGGCACGTTGTGACATGTTGTGATGGTTAATCTGGATTGTGAACTTGACTGGATTATGAAACACCAAAGATTAAGTGACTTTGGGTGTGGTGATGAGATGATTGGCATGTGGAACAGCAAATTGAGGGGGAAGTCCCACCCCGAATTCGGGCAGCACTGTTCTGATAGGCTAAGGACCCCGATGAAAAGAAAGAGGAGGCATGGTTCTTCCTGAGTGAAGGTTGTGTCTGCTCTTGCCTGGGATATCGAACTTCAGCCCTTTTGCTCTTTGATCTGGACTTCAAGCTCTTTCACCAGAGCTTCTCCAGGGAGTTTCCTGGCCTTTCCATTTTGGACAGCATCATCAGTAACTCCTATCCTGAGACTCCACATCTTGTACCGCTTAACCTGCCTCTGGTTCTTCCAGCCCTCCAAGTGCAGGTGGCTACTTGGGACTACATTATTTATGAGTGTGAGCAGATTTGATAAATCCCCTTTTAAAATAGACATATCCTGTGAGATCTGCTACTCGGGAGAATCTTGACTGATACTCATATCTAGTCACATGGGGACACATTTATTGACAGGACGATCAAGCAGAACAGGGGACATCCTTCTTGTTTGCCTTTTATCCAAATAAAATTATTGGGATTTATGATAAATTAAAAACAATTAAAAACAATAATAATATTTTAAATTAAAGTTTAATTAGTAACATAGTATATAATCATTTTGGAAATTTTTTTAATAAAGATAATTTTAGCTCAAAAAAGTCACCAGAGATAGTTACTTTTGACTGTGTAAAGCTTATTTTTCAGACTCTTGTAAATGTAGTTTAAAAAAATTGTGCCTGTTAGGTAGTTAGAGATGAGCATATAGGCTAGAATGGAACAGGACCTTAAAGCACCTGAGGAAAGAGGTTAAACGGGCCATTTTAGGTGAAAATAGCTGTGGGTAGCAAAGTGCAGGATTATCAGAAGACTAACCTCCTGCAGGGCCTCATGTAGACCCCCCTTCCCTGTGGGAAGGGCCGAAGACAAGCAGACTCACTAAGGTGTGATGTGGAAAAAACAGTTGACCACCCAACATAAAATATGCATGAGGAAGGAGGTGTCCCGAGGGAATAGACTGACCATGTGGGAAATTCCACATGGTTTTTGACTTCGAAAAGTGGCCTATTCCAGACATTTTTCTCTGGAATATAACTCTTCTCTTTCTATCATGACCTGCTCTATACTGTGTCTTTACTCCCTAAGTAAATCTCTTATGTTTCCCATTTGTGCTTTATATTTGAAATCATTCTCTCAGGAAGCAAGAATAGAGGTGAAATGATTACCTGGTATCATACCTACAGGCTTTCTTTTCTCAGTTCAGTGGAGGTATTTGTAATAAAATCACCAGTGGTGAGTATACAATTTGATGAGCTTGTCAGGAGTATACAGTTGTTTAACTACCAGCATGGATCATGATATTGAACACTTTCCTCACCCCAAACCTTTCTCTGTGCCTCTTTCTCCACCCGCCAGCAAGGTGGAAAAGTTCTGGTGGCTCCACATCCTCATCACCACTTACTGTTGCCAGTCTTTTATTTTAGCCATTCTATGGCTTAATTTATATTTTCCCAATGGACTAAAAGATGTAAATATCCTTTAATGTATGGAAATATTATTTGTATATATTCATTGGTAAAGTGTTCGTCCAAATCTTTTGTCCAATTAAAAAACTTGGATTGTTTCCTAATTATTGAATTAAGAATGTATGTATATGCATGCTATATTCTCAATAGAAATACTTTATTAAATGTTATGCTTGTCAAATATTTTCTCCCTGCCTACAATTTGCCTTTTTATTATTTATTGGTGTCCTTTGAGGTGCAACATTTTAAATTTTGATAATATTGACCATGTATCATTATTTTTCCTTTATAATTTTTTATTTCTATGTCCTATTTTAAAGATCTTTGTCTTTCCTTAGATTAGAAAGAATTTTTTCTTGTGCTTTTTCTACCAGATATATAGTCATAGCTATTACAACTTGTTATATTACCCATTTTGAATTACTTTTTTCCTGTGGTATGAGTTAAGGTACCAACTTATTTATTTTTATATGAATATCCAAGTGTTCTAGCTCCATTTGTTGAAAAGATTATCCTTTATCCTTGAGATCTCATTGAAAATAAATTTTCCCTAGATGCATGATCTATTTCTGGACTCTTTTTTCTCTTCCATTGTTTTGTTTGTCTATATTTATGCTAATACTGTCTTACTGTAGCTTTATAGTAAATCTTTAAGTTAAGTAGTGTAGGAAATCAAATCTTTAGCATTGTTTGGCTCTTCTAGGTTTCTTTTATTTTCATATGAATTTCAAAAGTAATTGTAAATGTACAAAAACTCTGCTATATTTTGATTGGAGTTACATTAAATCTAGTTATGGATAGTTGACTTCTTAATATGTTGAGCCTTCTATCTATGGACATAGTATATAGCTCCATTTATTAAGATCTTTATATCTCTCAGCAAATATTTTCTGATTTCAGTGGACAAATCTATCTTGAACATTTTTATTAAATTTATTTTTATTTAATCTTATTGCTTTATTAAATATTGATGATTTTATAAATGGTATTATTTTATTAATTTCTACATCCAGGATTTCATTGCTGCTGTGCAAAATTCAACTGATTTCATATTGTTATTATATTCTGCAGCCTTGGCTGGTAGGTTCATCAATATTTTCTAAATACGAGATCATGTAATGTTGTTGGGTGATGATCTTTTCTTGTCTTGTCTTTTCTTTTAATACAAAAATCTTTGCTTTAAGATTCAGATCCTCCATGTTCCTGAGAAAGGAAGAATAAGTTCTGTCCTTTCTATGGACACAGAGAAATGGAGTAATTATTATTTTAGTATCTCTCAATACCTGATCCTTCAGATCAGAGCAGTGTCTTGAAAGTGAAGTCTTCCCTTGCTTCATGTGCTCTATGCCTAGATGGTGTGATTGGAATAGAAGAGAGAGACAGGGGCAGAGCTGCAGTACTAGGAAGAAAGGAATCCAACTCAGACTGTATGCTCATCCTCATTCTCAAAGGTAGGAAGTCATGGGTACCTCCCAAGTCACTTTCCCTGGCACTACACTCCTCCTAGACAGCATAACTCATACCCACCCCTCTAATCCCCACCTCTACACTCATCTGGAAGTGTGCTTCAGATTCTGCAAAGTTGTGACTAACAAAAGATGAATGGCTTGGAGCCTGCCATGCAGGACGGAAATGCTACCAGCTTACCTGGAGCAAATACTCTGTAATCCCTAGTAATGGACTGAATATTCTGATATTAAGAGAGATGGAATTTAGAAAAAAGGAATTAGGAAATCCTAATTAAGTTTGTCAGCTTTTAAACCAACACTGAGCTGGAGAAAGAGAGGCTACTGTGTCATAACCAAGAGCCTCAGTTACTTGAACTGGGCATAGTTCTGAGGGTTGGGTAGGCTCAATTCTGTAGGCTGGGACAGATCTCCACAGTGGGGAGGCTGAACAACATGACGGGGTGTGGGAAGAAAAAGTAAGAACATCTGTAGGCATTCCTCCTTTTAGATCTCATTATAGTATTTATTTTATTTTCCATGTTCTTTCTTTCCTTAAGTCTTTAGTTTATA
The DNA here is from genome assembly GCA_004027185.1 of Glis glis. Taxonomy (NCBI): domain Eukaryota; kingdom Metazoa; phylum Chordata; class Mammalia; order Rodentia; family Gliridae; genus Glis; species Glis glis. The sequence goes on from PVJS01034803.1 coordinate 19,649, forward strand.
GACCATATAACATGTTAATATAAGTGTAGACACAACATGACAAACATGTGTCCCTAATATATGGTCAAAATGTTTTTAATGTGAAATATAATAAAAAAGTTTGTAGACACGTGGTCTTGAGCAGGGCTTCTACTATATTACTAAAGCTGTAATTATATTACTAGATCTCATTCTATGTTTACCAGGACATTTGGGATTTGACATGTGTCTTGACATTGGGACGAAAGCCCTTCAGAAGCCGAGGGCCAACTTGGGGCTGTGGTGACCTTGCCAAGGGAATTGTATCCAACAGAAGCCTGGCTGGAGAGGCCAGCAAGCCATGTATCACCATCATAGCACCTGTTTTGGTAGTCTTTATTTTACCTTGATTTCTCACTAAATGTTTTTCTTAACTTAGTTTTCCCATGAAGAAGAGTATTTATAATTAGTAACTCTATACTAACCTGGAATATCCCAGGGTCATTTTTTTTGATGGAGAATTCAAAATAAAATGTCTCATTAGGTGCAAGCCAGCCATCTGTGAGGCTTGGCCACCTGTTTCTGTGTGACAAACCCTGGCAAGGCATTGAAGCAACAGCTACTTCATGATCTCTTGTGGTTCTCTGTGTGGACTGGACTTAGCAAGTGGCTCTGCTGGGCTAGCCTGAGGTAGTTGTTAGGTAATGACCAGGGCTGAGTCATTTGCAGTCTCACTTGAGACAGGATGATAGGCCTCTCTGGCCTTCTGTGTAGTCCCATGGTCTAGCCATTGTTAAAGGAAAAATTATTCAAGGTCACCTTTCCAAGTAGAGTAAAGCAAATTTTATTCAGGAACATCATGATAGATTTAAGGACCAAGCAATGAACTTTTGCTGGGGGGGAGAGATCAGACTCAATCAAAATATAGCATGAGCAAATGAAGATTTATAGCCAAGGAGCAGAGTTGGCAGCAGTGGATAGAAAATACCCAGAGAAAACATCAACAGTTAGGGGAATTCTGGCAGAATGGACTCAACAGGACTGTTGCTGAGGGCAGGCCAGGGTGCTCAGACATCACTTGGTGGGTGTTGGAGGATGGAAAAGCTGATTCCATAAAGATGATCAGATATGGAGGGGTGTTTTGCCTACTTGACTATAAGAACACACAAATGGGCCTAGGATTCTGACCAAACTTGGGTCAGGCAGAGAATCTTTGTCACCATGCTGCCCCAGGGTCTCACATGGCCTCGCTAGCATGGTTGCTACACTTCCCATGGCAGCTCAGGGCTCCCAAGAGCACAAAAATAGGGACTGCCCAGTTCATATAAGATTGTGACTATCAAGAAAGTGGCTTACCTGGGCTGTCTATGGAGATGAGCTCCCTCCACTTGGTACCACTTGGACTCAGGGAAAAGGATGATAAATCAAACTTCCAGGGAAGATAGGGTACATTTTATGGGGAGATAAAATCATAGGAATATCAGTGCTACATGGATCCATCTAATATATGGTTGCTTAGATGTGGCATGACTATTTGTAATGAATCACTGCATATTTATGATAAAAATGTAAAATAAGTATGGAGAACTAAGGTCTTGTAATTTTTTTTTTTTGCGGTACCGGGGATTGAACCCAGAGGGGTTCTACCTCTGCACTACACCCCCGGCCCTATTTTTTATACTTTATTTTGAAACCGGGTCTCATGAAGTTGCGGAGGGCCTCACTAAGGAGAGAGAGAGAGAGAGAGAGAGAGAGAGA
>PVJS01034804.1:0-21362 GCA_004027185.1 Glis glis
TCAAGACCAGTCAGACCACCAAAGGTGTTAAATGAGAGTCTTTATTACTGGCCAGTAAGACTACACAGGCACGAGAGCCAAGTGCAGTACTTGACTGACCTCCAGCATTTTCTTATATAGGGTAAGATACAAAACAAGCTCAGGGTGAAACTGAGGTTCCCATGGCAGGTTTCCACAGCAGGGGGTGGGAAGCCCCTGTGGTTCCCATAGTATTCAGGTACGCCAAGCAAGCCATGCATAATGAAAGTACGGAAACAAGAACAGGCCGTTAGCGTTCACAGTAACACAATTAGTTTCTACAGTACATTTTGTTAGTTCCAACAGATCATTAATTATATGTCCATATCCCTGTTTGATTTTTAGAAAGAACTTCCCTTTTCTATAGCCAAAGCGGTGTTGCCCTTAGTAACAATCATGGAGTCGCTTCAGCTACAGACTTTAACTGTAAATTACTTCAACTACCAACTAACTATGCCTTATCACAGTGTTTCCCTACATATTACACATCATTGACTAATGACCTTCTAATGTCCAAATAAAATATCTTGGAAATAAAAGCCTCAGACGAGGTGATGGGCAAACCTTGAAAAAGATATCAATCGTGTCTTCTGTGACCTAATATCATTCTTATTATAACTTCAACACTCTTTGATTTTGAAAACTATTTCATTCATGCTTTATATCACCCATTGAGACTTTCTATAATCATTTATAGATTTATGTATCTTAAATGTACTTTATGTTATCCATTGGAGAGGAGTCATTTTACATCATGTTTATATTTCAGCTTTTGAATATTTTCTTTGATTAAAAAAGATGAGAGATCTGAGGATGTGGCTCAGAAGTACAGCATGTGCCTAGCATGTGCAAAGCCCTGTGTTTAATATCCAGCACTGCAAAAGAAAAGAGAGAGCGAGAGAGAGCGAGAGCGAGAGAGAGAGAGAGAGAGAGAGAGAGGAACATTTAATTTAGTCACCTTTTATTGTACTGGTAAAACAATTGACACTAGTAGCAGTCTGTTATTGGCTGGTTACCATCATACTATTCATGGATTTAGTATTTTGTGGCAAAATAAGTAAAGTAGGATGATACTTGTACAGTCCTTTGATACTTTAGTAAATATAAGAGAATAAAATTAGGTACTTCAAATCATAGCTGTTTTAATTTTTTCAGTCATTCTCAACTTAGACTGAAAAAACAGTATGTTAAATATGTTCTCATAAAAGAATTAAAAAATAAAAATCTAACCACAGTATACATCTCTATTTTTCACTTTGGAAAGTTGCTATTGACCTATTATCAAGTTCACGGATTCCTTCCTCAGCTGTGTTATGTCTACTAATGAGCACATCTAAGGGAGTGTTCATTTCTATCACAAAGCTTCTCATCTTTAAATTAACTTTTGATTCTTGTTTTCCATATCTAGTGCTTCTAATGTATTAATTATAATTACTTTACACTGCCTACCAACATCAATGTCATATCTGAGTTTGATTCTAATGATTGTTTAGCATCTTTAGATGATGTGTTTTTACTGACTTTCACCATGGCTTGCATTTTTGTTGTTTTTATTGTTGAAAGCTGAATATGTTATATTGGGTAATAAAAACTGAATTAAAGAATGTGAGGATGTTATACTCATCTGATATGGAGTTTGGCTATGCTTAATATTTGGTCTAGATATAGAGATTCAGAGATTAAAATTACTCTAATGTATTTTTTTAAACTTTTTTCTTGTTTTAGTTACTCCCCAATACATTTCTCAGAGTGCACTTGTCTCTTTTAGCCTTTTTAATTGCTTTTTATGATTTCTTACAGTGGACCTGTTGATGCAGTGGTTAGATGTAGGGGAGATAAAATCCTAAAATCTGATTATATCTCAATATTTTATTGGGACTGTGCCTTGGAATTGTGATCTTCAAGACCGTTTATATAGTTGTTTTGTTTTTTTCCCCTACTTCCTACTCCATTCCCTGGCTGCAGCAATCTTAAACTACTTTCTTGAAGCCCTGATTCCTGTTTACTTTTTACTCTAAGTGAGACTAGAAGAAGAGGGAGGTAGAACAGGAAGAATGCTGTTCCCCCCAGTGGGAAAAAAGGTTTTGGCAAAGTCCTTTCCTCTAAAGTACATGTTTTTGTTATGTGAAAGGCCCTAAGTATATTTCAAAATGATTATTAACCACCTACTTGGACACCTGTTAAAAACCAGGGAGTAGGTAGTTCTGGAATCTTCTTTTTCACAGGGACAACCTGATGTCCCCCCTGAAATAAAAGCCTGGAGTACCTACACATTCGTTTCTCTTTTCATAATGGTCTCAGCTCAATCCTCAATCATCAAAATTGATCAGTTATTTGTCAAAATCACCACTTAAGTATTTATAATAATTTCTGGCTCCAATTCCTTATGATTCAGAAAAGCAGATCTTAGTAATCCCAGTACTTGGGAGATCGAGACCAGAGGATCCGGGTTCGCGGCCAGCCTCAGCTACTTAGTGAGGCCCTCCACAGCTTAGTGAGACCCTGTTTCAAAGTAAAGAACGAAAAATAGGGCTGAGGGTGTAGCTTGGAGGTAGAGTGTCCCTTTGTTCAATTCCCAGTACTGTAAAAAAAAGAAAAGAATAGCAGATTTTAGTGTGATTTCCTGTCTGGCTTTCAAATTTAAAGGCGAACCGGGTGTGGTGGCACACGCTTGTAATCCCAGTACTTGGGAGGCGGAGACCGGAGGATCCAGGTTCGCGGCCAGCTTCAGCTACTTAGTGAGGCCCTCCGCAACTTCATGAGACCTGGTTTCAAAATAAAGGATAAAAAAATAAGGCCGGGGGTGTAGCTCAGAGGTAGAATGCCCCTGGGTTCAATCCCAGGTACCGAAAAAAAAAAAAATTAAGGCGGCAGTTTTAGCTACAGTATCAGTACTCAGGTCCAAGAAAAGTCTTTGATTTTAACTTTTTATCAGTTTTTTCATTTTTTAAAATCAGGAGTAATGATTTGCAAATGTTTATAATTTGGAGTTGAGATAGGATAGTCTAAGTAATTTTTGCCTAATGCTTTATACTTTATATATTAAATGGCTTACTTTCAAAACATTGTTTTCAAAGGCAGGTGGATTCTATCCTGAGAGCTGATTTACTTCAGTTGGAAGTAAATTTGGAAAGCTAAAATTTAAATAAGATATTAAAATTAGATAAAGGCATTATTTAAATCAATTGTATTTTTAAAATCATTTCAATACACAGAATGTCCAAATGTGCTAACTCATTTCTAACTTGTAAAATTAATATTAAAATTAACAGAATCAACTTATATCCAGAACTTTATTTTTAATACTATTCTCTATAAAAGCAATTAGTTCTTCTTGGATAAATAATGAGTTACAAAATTGAGGCAAATAATACACAAAATAAGCCTAGAATATCTTGCAGTGCCATAAAATAGGAAACATCTGAAGTGAACACACACACACACACACACACATACACACACACACACACACACACACACACACACACACACACTCATGAAAATCTGTCAAGAGACACAGGAAAGAAATAAAAAGAACTTCCAATGAGCAAAGATGGAATAAATTGAGCAACAGTGTAAATAAAGTAGTATTGAATTATAACTCAACTTGTAAAATAATTATCCATAAATCCATACTGACATAAATAAATAATTGAATGAATGAATAAATAAACACCAATTAATTTTCCATACAGAACACTGCAAAATAATTATTGTAGATTCTTTACCCTCGAGGAGATAGAACACTTCTTCAGTGGGCTGAATTCAGTGACTTATTTCCAAAAAAATGGAGTATGGAAAATTTTTAAAGATGAGAATATTTACAGTGAAAAAACTCGACAAACACTCCTTTAGCCTGGTGAGCAAGATTAATAGCAACATTACCTAGTCAGGTCCATAGTGTGGATTCTCCACATGATATAAGGAAGGGGCATTTCATCATTGTGTTCTGCCCCCAAAGACATGTAACCCTAAGCTAATAATGAGGCAAATATTAAAAATATCTCAATTGGTAGACATTACACACAGTACATGACCAATAATTGATACACACTGAATTGTGCTCCCCCTGTCCAACTCACATGTTGAAAGCCTAGCCCTACTGTGACTCTACCTGGGAATCAAGATTTGAGGAGGTACTTAGGGTTAAATAAGGTCATAAGGGTGATGTGGCTATCTATCAGGATTGCACCCTTTCATGTTGGTGAAGATCTCTCTCTCTCTCTCTCTCTCTCTCTCTCTCTCTCATCTCTCCCTCACTTTTTCTCCATGTAAGTACTCACTCAACAAGAAGACATTTGCCCACAAGTCAGACAGCAGAGCAGCATCACCAGGAAATGAATCAGCTGGCATCTTGATCCTGAACTTTCTAGCCTCCAGAACTGCAAGAACGTTTTTTTTTATTACTATTAATTAAGCCAGCCACCCAGGCTTTGGTATTTTGTTATGGTAGCTCTAGGAGACTAATACAGTACAGCTCAAAACTGTCAACATTACGAAAAAACAAGGAATGTCTGAAAGACTGTAATTGTCATTAGGAGCCTGAGACTCATTAATACTAATTCATTAACTGTGATAATTGTATTATGTGAATGTAAGTAACATGTGAATAGGAAAAATCAGGTGGGGGAAATGTGGAGTTTTCTGTAATATAATCACAACTTATTTAAGTCTAAACTACTCTAAAATACTTTTTTAATTTAAAAATATATAAAATAAGTTCACCTAATTTGTGAATAAATATGTGCTTGTGGAAGGTCTGAGAAACATTACTCATTTAAATATATATATTCTGAACATCTATTGAAGAAATCTCCAGTAAGGCTGGAGATCAGAGGTGAATACGAATTTCCACTGGTTCTCATAGTGTAATGATAAAACTACCATATTTTACTGTAAAATACATTTATATTCTACTTAATCCCCAGTGCATCAATCTTTCTACTGAACTATAAAACATGTAAAATGCATTCTTTGGCTTTCTGTATTTTACAATCCTCCTAGAGACTAGGAAAAGAAAAAAAGAAAACATTCATTCCAGTAGACTCATCTGTAAAATTGGAGGGTTAAATAAATAAACAAAAATGGAATTTCTACCTAGAACAACTGTGGTATTTTATATGATTAAAGAACAATAAATAAAATAATATAACAAAAATTTCTTGTATTAAGTTTTTCAAATTCTAGCAAAGGTATTGTACTGTAACATATTTATAGTAAGAACTGTATTATACAAGGAAGTCTTCAAAGAAAGGACCTAGAAGCTCATGTATCTTGTTCTTGTGAGCTTCTGTGGTTTGAAACATAAGGGGCTCTCAGACCCAAGAATGTTTAGTTAGGAAATTTAGAAGTTTCATATATATATAGTTTCAACTAAGAAAAGAGACAATATTATCTCATATGCTTCTCATTTGCAAACACGAAATACTAATTTTGAATGTTACTATCACTGAAACATTTCAAATTTAATCACATGTTCAAGATACTACATGACTTGAATAAACCTTTATCATATGATGGTTTAAACTTACTTTACTGAATCTTTAAAAAGTGTTTTGTAATTTGCTGATTATGTTTCAATTCCAGGTGTGAGAAGGTGCCATGAAAACTATCAAAAAGCCATGCAGCCAAAGATCAATTTCTTTCCTTTTTCCAGCATATTAAAGAATTCATGTATTTAGAAAAGCAATTTCTAAGGTTGATTAACTTTGTTAAATATTCTAATGATCTCTAGATGTTGTGTCTGCAAGTAACTCACATTTGATAACCAGGCACTTCTGTATTAAGAGATAAAATCCTTAAAAGCCAACTACTCACAGAAACAATTTCAGAAGAATCGATGACTCCCTCCTTTGACCAAAGGGGAAAAAAAAAAGGAATAGGACTTTGTAGATAAGTCCCCAAGGCACTGAACATGACCATTTTTTTCTATACTCACCAAGTAAAGATATTTTATGGTTTATTTAAAAACGATTCTATTTGAATTGATGTGTTGTTTCCATGGTTAATGATATCACAGGAATAAAATAATTTCTAAGTGGACAAATAGGAAAGAAACTTCTGAATTGGAAAAGTTGTTTATGTCTAGAAATATTATTTAATCAGACATTATTATTCCTCTCATCTATTATCCTTCATCTCTACATAGGAATATATATATATATATATATGTGAAGAAAGAGAGAAAGCCTGATGGATATGAATATTATTTGAATATTGAATTACATATAACAATATTCCAGCCTTTGATGATTGATTAGTAAGGGGAAGAACCACCACAGAGGATAGAACTTTTCTCTCCCTACTTGCGAATCTGCCCATCAGGAAGAGAAAACAAATCTATTTGCATATATGACCTCTCTCTCATTCCACTTCTATCCTTTTACCTCAACAGGGGCAGCATTATTATGGGCTGAATTATACCCTGAAAATGATATGTTGAAGTACTAATTCCCAATGCCACTATCAATTTAGCAAAAGAGAAAGAGACTACTATTCAGAATTGGAAACTATGAGCTCCTCCAAATTGAAGTACTTTTTCCCAAATAAATACTTAAGGAAGAGCCCAATCTTTGAAAAGCACTATGTATGTGTGTGTGTGTGTGTGTGTGTGTGTGTGTGTGTGTGTGTATGGAGCTGTGTCTACTGGTAGACTTGCTTCCTGTCATTAATTAATTATTACTTACTTTTTCGTAGAGAGGATAAGTGAAAAATTAAATAACATGCAGCAGTCTAAAATGATCCAAATTACAAAGCAACTGATTTGCCAGGTGGTAAAGTAACATGTAATGATACCTAATTGTATTAGTCAGCATTTTCACAGCGATAATTTGAAAGACTGACCACATAATTTAGAGGAAGGAAGATTTATGTGCTCATGGTTTTCCTTGGAGAATTTGGGGGGTCAGTCCATGTGAGGCTTGGGACCGTGGATCTCAGGGCATGGAAGCAGGAAGCAGAGAGAGGGAGAGCATAAGATATTGCTCCTCACAACAAGGAGGCTGGAAGCAAGAGAGAGAGAGAGTAAGGAGAGAAGGAACCATATATAATCCCCAAAGCCACAACCCAGGGACCTACCTTCTCCAGCTACACCCTACTGACTGGGCCACCACCCAGATAAATCCATTAGAATGGATTTATTCACTGCTGGGATTACAATTGTAATGACTCATCTATGAATATTAATAAATGAGCTCTTTAGGGGAAATTTTACATCTAACTATAATAATAATGTTCATTATTTCCAGATAAGTTTTACATCACAACAAATTATAAGATTTAGTAAATCTGTCTCTCCTAATCATTATACCTTCATTCAATTTGTAATTATGTAGTTTCTTGTAGATTTTCTTTCTATAAGTTGTATTTAATTTTTAATAACACAATAATTTTACACATTTATGGTGAACATTGTGAGTTTTTGATACATTACACATTGGGTAGAGATAAAATCAGGGCACTTAACATATCCATCACCTCAAGCATTTATCACTTATCTGTTATCAGAAAATTCGGAAGTATCTCTTCTAGTTATTTTGAAATATACAATAAGATATTATTAATTGTAGTAACACTAGTGTGCAATAGAACACTAGAATTTATTCGTCCTCTCTGGTTGCACTTTTATAAACTGATAAATTTCTCTCTATTTCCATCCCTATCCTCTCCAGCCTCTATGACCACTATTCTATAACCACTATACTTCTATGAGTTCAGCTTTTTTAGACTCCACAGATAAGTGAGATGATTCAGTATTTCTCTTCCTGTGTCTGGCTTACTTCATTTAATATATCCTCCAGATTCATCCTTGTTGTTACAAATGACAATAATTATTATTTTTTATTTATTGGTGCATTGTAATCATACATCTTGATGAGTTTCAGCGTGGTAGAGATATACTTTTAAGGATAAATATTATTCAAATATATATATATATATATTTTAATATATATTAAATATATAATATATATGTAATATATATATAAATAATATTAATAATAAAAATGTGACACATATATGTCACATTTTATGTTTATTTGTCCTTTGATCAATATATAGGTTGATTCCATATCTTGGCTATTGTGATTAGTTATGTAGTAATCATAAAAGTATAGGTTTTTCTTCTATACACTGATTTCATTTCCTTTAGACATCTAGTAGTGAGATTTCTGGATCATAGAGTAGTTCTAGTTTTAACATTTCAGGAAATCTCTATACTGTTACCTGTAAAGACTGAGTTAATTTACACTTCAGCCAACAGTGCATATGTGCTCCCATTTCTCCACATCCACACCAGCATTTATTCTTTTTGTCTGCTTGGTAATAGCCATTCTAACTGGGGTCAGGTGAAATCTCATTGTGGTTTTAATTCTCATTTGTCTAATGATTAGTGATTTTGATCCTTTTTGAAATTTACATGTTAGCTGGGTGTGGTGGGACACGCTTGTAATCCCAGTACTTGGGAGGCAGAGACAGGAGGATCCAGGTTCTCACCCAGTCTCAACTACTTAGTGAGGCCCTTTGCAACTTAGTGAGAGCCTGCTTCAAAATAAAGAATAAAAAATAGGGCGGGGGGTATAGCTCAGAGGTAGAATGCCCCTGGGTTCAATCCCCAGTACCGCCAAAAATAAATAAGTAAATAAATAAATAAATAAATAAATAAATAAATAAATTTACATGTTGTTCATTTGCATATTTTTATTTGAGAGATGTCTATTCAGTTCTTTCTATTTTTAAATCGGACTATTTGGTTTAACTTCTATGTTGTTCAGGCTTGTGGTATACTTCATCAACTTGTCAAATGCATGCTTTGCAAGTAATTCTCTCCCATTGCATAGGGTTGCCTTTTCACTCTGTTGATTGTTTCATTTATTCTGTAGAAGCTTTCTAGCTTGATATAATCCCATTTATCTAGTTTGTTTTTGTTGCCAATGATTTGGGGTTTTTATCTAAAAGTCCTTAAATAGATCAGTATCTTGTAGTATTTTTTTCTAAGTTTCCTTCCAGTGGTTAAATGGTTCCCATTTTGAATTGAATTTTGCATATGGTGGGACATAGCATTTATGTTTCATTCTTTTGCAGGTGAAGTTTTCCTGGACCATTTATTGAAAAAACTCTCTTTTCCTCAATGTGTGTTCTTGGCAACGTTGTAAAAAATCAGTTGTCTGTAAGTAGGTGGAATTACTTCTGTGTTCTCTATTCTGTTCTTTTAGTCTGTGGATATATTTTCATATGAATACCATGCAGTTTTGATCACTGCATTTTGAAGTCATGAAGTGTGAGGCCTCTAGCTTTCTTTTTGTTTTTCTGCTTAATGTTTGTTTTCTGGTATTTTTCTAAAGATTGCTTTGACTATTTAGATTCTTTTGTGGGTCCATATATTTTTTAAGATTGATTTTTCTACTTCTGTGAAGAATTTACTTCGTATTTTGATAGTAATGGTAGCAATGGATTTTGTTCTTGTTATCCTTTTAGAAGAGAGGTGTTATCATTCATTAATCAATCACTATCAGTTTGTGTGCAGCCAAACAATATTTAAATTCTAAAATATTTGGGTAAAAGCATAGATCAATGAGTGAGAAAACACAGAAAAGATAAAACATGTGTGCTTTTGACACTTAGCTAGTATTATGATCATATGAGTAAATGTAGTGACATTGCCTCTTTTGACAGAAAAATTGACCACAGGATGGTCTTGTGAGCATAGATCTTGTACTTTTTTTAGAAAATTTCAAAGTATAGATTAATTGTTGGCAGGAAAATAATTAACTTTTAATTTCCATGATTATTTTATTAATTTTCCACTTCCCATGAATCTTACTATTTTTGTCCCAATACTGTCATTCACATCTGACACTCTTGTCTCATACTTTATGTATCAGATAGTCTTAGTTTCAGCTGCAGACTTTACATAGAAACTCACGCTGTGTGACCAAAATCCATGTTGTCATGATATATCAACATGATGAACCCGAAAAAAGAAAAGGTATGTTTACATAGCGATCCCAGACTCCTTTTTCTTCTACACAAGGTCATACAGCTATAATCAGTACCCCAATTTCATAGAAATTCCTATTTTTTGTGTCATCTGGGGGAGAAACATATACAGGAAGAGAGTATTTGCAGGGCACAGCTATTCAAATTACTACAAAGACACTAACTAAACCAGAAAAGAAACATTTTTACCAAATATAAACCTTTTTAGATCCATGCTATCCAGCAAGATAAGGATTCATGAAAAATAGTCAAAAGAAAAAAGAAAAACCTAAATTTTATTTACACATCTGTATAATAGGGTGTCAAATTTTCCACCTGGGTTTGAACACCCAAATTTCTTCAGAATATTACCATTTTAGCTTCTCTCCTTGCCCATCATTCACCACTCAGTACCTACCACACTCACTGTAGTACTCAAAGGAACCTTTTATTATTCCTGCCACCAGTGACCTTCATTTGACAAGTCCAGTAGCTGCTTATTAGACTCCCTCTTCTCAACTTCACTATCTCATTTGACAGAGATGATTATTTTTCAAATATATTTTGTGGCCTCTCTGATTCTACATTTTCTATCTTTTTACCCTTACCTCTCAGACCACTCATTCTCATTTTCTTTATCTATAATTCCTCCATTACCTCTCACCAAAACATTAGCCCCCCATACCTTAACAGTTTTCTTCTCCTATTCCCTTGCTGTAGGTGATTTCATTAATGCCCAGAACTTCATGAATCCTTCCATGCAATGACTCATTGTTTATAGACTATACTTCTTTCCTGTTTTCCATGAGTATTTCAAACTGATTATTTAATCTTTCCATTTACCTGTTTCACAGAAAATAAAATGCTAGTAACTAAAGCAACATAACATGCCCAAACATAATATATCCAAGATCAAATTTTTAATTCACCCTTATATACAATTCAATTCTTCTTCTTATGTTCTTTACATTAATAAATTATTCTTTCTCTAGTCACTCAAGCTGAAGACATAGAAACATTGTTTAATACCTACTTCTGCTTAAACTACTAGCAGCAATCAATCAGAAAGTCCTAAAAATTTCAACTCCTACATATATTTCAAAGATGTCTATAGTGCTTTAACTCTGTGTGACAACCACCTGGGTCTAAGCCAACATCTGTCATATGGATTACAGTAAGAGTTTTCAAATTGGTCTTTTCTTCTCTACTATTTACTCTAGCATAAAAGAAACTTTCCTTCTCCATAGAGTAGCCAGAGTGATATGAAGACATCTAAATTGGTATGTTGATCTTGCCTATTATTAGAATAAAATATAAATTCTATAGATTCTGTTTTACTATCCAGGACTTGATGATTCAATCTATTATCTTTCTCTCCCACACTGTTCTCTTTATATTCTGTTCTCAATTCATGATCTACAAAAACAATCTTTCTCTTTGAAATAATAAACTGTGATTGCTAATCATGTTTACTTTTTAAAATAAAAAGTACAATAAACACATATGCAAAGAAGGGTGTATGCATATATACCCACCAGTTAGGCTAAAATAGAACCACAGAACTCCTTCAAAAATTCCTCCCAATTTCAAAGCACAGTGGTGCACACCTATAATCCTAGTACTTGGGAGGCTGAGACAGGAGGATCAGATCACGGGTTCGAGGCTAGCTTGAGCAGTTCAGTGAGACCCTTCACAACTTAGTGAGACCCTGTTTCAAAATAAAAAATAAAATAAAATAAAACAAAATAGGGGTGGGGTTGTAGCTTGGAGGTAGAATGCTCCTGTGTTCAATCTGCAGTGCCATAAAAAAATTCTCTCAATTGACATCACTGGTTATCCCCTATTCCCTCTGAGGAAATGATACTAACAGTTGCCTTGCCTATGTTTAAATTATTACTGCAAATGTGCAAGCCTCTAAAAATGTGGTATTTATTTATTTATTTACTTATTTATTTATTTATTTTTTATTTGCGGTACTGGGGATTGAACCCAGGGGCATCCTACCTCTGAGCTACACCCCCAGCCCTAATTTTTATTCTTTATTTTGAAACCGGATCTCACTAAGTTGCGGATCTCACTAAGCGTGCGCCACCATGCCCAGCAAAATGTGGTATTTAGGTTCATCTACTTGTTCATTTTTATTTGTCCTGATGGAATCATATACATATCTTCTCCTGTGAATGTTTTGTTTTTTAAAAGTTTTTCATTGAATATCAGGATTTGCAATTTATTCATTATAAGATAAAGTAGTTAATGTATTTTCCTGATTAAATGAATATAGTAAAATATTTTTCCCAATTTTGTGTTGATAGGTAACTGAGATATTCATAGTTTTTTAAACAAATACCACTACTAATAAAGTTTTGTAAAATGATCCTGGTGGATACTTTTAAATAAAGGTTGTTCTATGGCAAAAAAAAACTTTGGAGAGAAATACTCAGGTCATAAGCTATATATATTAAAAACATGGAAAGTTAACAATATTTGACCATTTCCTAACCTATGTTGTTGAATGTATTCCAAGTTATTTTGTATTATCAAACTTGTATAAAGTTAATTTGAATAAAAGAGTCAAAATCAATTTCAACATAGATATACAAATGTCATACATATAGTCTCCTGACTCAAAATATTTATGGTACTATGCAAAATATTTTAATATGAAAATATGTAAGAAGTAAAAATATCTCTGTGTATTCCCACAAACTTTACTTATTTCCTTCTCAATGCATATAATGGGGTGGGTATGTGTAGATATAGATAGGTAGATAGATGATAGACAGATGATTAGATGATAGATGATATAGATATAGAGAGATATAGATATAGATAGATATAGATATAGATATAGACATAGATATTTCTAATTGCTTTCAACCTTCAGTTTAACTAGTAAATATTGAAATGCTATTCTTTTTCTTGTTTCTCTCTACATGACAGTAACTTACTTTTGAAATCTTAGTTTTTGACAGATTTAAATTTGCTAATATGTTTCTCAGTGATAACTTCACATATTTCCCTAATTTGACATTTTATTTATGAGCCCTTATTTATTTCTGAGAAATTCATATCTACTATATACTCAAATATTTTCTCTTCACTCTTACTTTTCTTCAGGTCTTTGATTTTTTTACCTATTTATTCACCTTTCTATATCTATTCTACTTATGGTTTAATACTCATTTTTTGAAATTTATTGATTCTTTTATCCAAACTTGGCCAAGAACTTGAATTTGTTCTTCCAACTCATACTATATTCTTCAGGTCTATCTGTTTTCCTGCTTATGCCATTTTTAAAACAAATTTCAAGTATCATGTATTTATATATAAATATATTTATTTGTAAAATGACTTCTTTTGCATTGATGGCATATGTGTTTTATTTTCATCCTATCATTGATCTCTAACACTTCCACATCTACAAGTATTTGTGATCAAGGATTTTTTTTTCTTTTTGCTTGCTGTTCTTGTCATATTGTTTGATTTATTGTTTGCTTCAAAATAGGTTTCCTCTTCAGATGTCTTGTTATATTAGTGTGTGACTGCATAGGGATGGAGAAACTATAAGCATCAGCAAAAAACATCAACTCATTTTTATTAGCTGAAATGCCACTGAACTTTAGAGGTCAGAGCGTCCCCTCCAGCTCCCTAAGAGAAACAAGCTTGGGGGTTAGAGAGGAAAAGTGAATGGGTGTTAATTCCTGAGGCTAGTCAATCACTCAACTCTGCTTGTTTCTTGAATAGACCAAAACTTTTGAGTTACTTATTTGGAATAAAAGGTTTTGTTAATGCTGTTGCTTTATGCAGTCAGGGAGCAGGCATTGATTTTCCCAGGGAGACAGATTCTTTTATTCTAATATGCCCTTCAAAATTCTTTCTGGCTCCTTTCTGCTCCAGGTTGAATTAACCACCCTTCATGGCCAACAAAGCCCCCAAATTCCCATAATTTTTTCCACACTTTTTGTTTTTTTCTGTTTTCCAAAATCCTGGTTTTTTCTTGTTGATCTCATTTGAGAGACACTGCAGACTGGTTATGATTAAGATTTATCATCTTGCAGAAACTTGGCAATTTCAGCCTAACATTGTTATTATTACGTTAGTGGAATATTTTAAATTTACTTTAGTGAGAAGCATTCTCCCAAAATATATTTCTGTTTCTAGTAAGTGAAGAAATTATAATCAGGCATGTGGATGACTACTTTTTTCATGTGTTTATCATATTAGCCAATCCTTATTAAGAGCTAGATGATATGTTACTTAACAAATGAATTATTTATTGAGTAAAAACACCTTAGGGTGTCATCTATTTATACTTACATGAAAATAAATGTTGTATTTAAATATTTTATTATGTATTTTGTTCTGCGACTGACTATGATCTGCTCTTGAAGGTCAGACATAATCTCTGATGAGTGCTAGGGGTCTGGCTGACATAGCTATTAGATTTTTATATTTTTCATAAATATTATACAAACAACTAAATGTAAATTGCATATATGTTCATAACTCTTACTGTTCAGTGAGCCTATTAAAATCAGAAGATGTTTAGTGTTCCACAAGTGAAAAAATTAACATCAAGCATTTACTCAAAAATTTTCATATATCACATACATTTTTTATTGAGATAATGACACCTTTGTCGGTTTTCAATGCATGCATGTTTTATCAGGGAAGGGAACCATGAAAACATGGGCTCATAAAAAATAAATGTTGAGAATTTAAGCCTGCTTCAATGGAGACAAATTGAACTGAAGATAAGAAGAACAAAGGCCTATCTAGGTAGGATCTTGTTCTGAAGATGCTACTGTTTCTAAATACTTAGCTACAACAGCATGTAAGTGAGAAAAACCTGTTTAAATATTTTAAAAGACACTAGGTATAAATCAAAAATTATTCTACATTAAAAAGTTAGACTAGGAAGGTATAAAATTGTATATAATAGTTTCTAAAACTGTTTCAGTCTAAAGTGTAACATGATTAAAGGATTTGGTATCATAGAACCTTCTCTTACTTGGGTGCCTGATAATAATGTGAATTCTGGTTTTAAAAAGTCACCCACAAAAAAGTCCAAATTAACAAACACAGGGGCAAATAATAAAATTTGTGAGAAAAAAATACAGTTTCAAAGAGGATTCTGTAGTGAAGTAGAATAGTGATCTGATGCATTTCTTTACTGAAAGGAATAGTATGCCTTAAAATATATGAGCCCACCATTACATATTTTATTTGTTTATTTATTTAGTACTGGAAATTGAACTCAGGGGTATTCTATTTCCTAGCTACATGCCCATTCCTTTTTATTTCATTTTGAAACAGGGTCTCAGTAAATTGCTGAGGGTTTCGCTAAGTTGCTGAGGTTAGGCCTTGAACCAGCAATCTTCCTGTCTCTGCTTGCAAGTACTGGGATTACAGTATGCTCCACTGCTCTTGGTAATATGTATTTAAATAGACATTTACATAGAATTGCAAATTATTATGTTTTCTCTGACATAGGGTTTGATTTGTCTTTTAAACAACTGGTATGTCTGCGCGTGGGGGGTGCAAGTGTTGATAGACAATGATAATGTCACTTTATTTGAAGGCTAAGCAGAGAGAGGAGGAT
The DNA here is from genome assembly GCA_004027185.1 of Glis glis. Classification (NCBI taxonomy): domain Eukaryota; kingdom Metazoa; phylum Chordata; class Mammalia; order Rodentia; family Gliridae; genus Glis; species Glis glis. The sequence continues at coordinate 15,596 of PVJS01034804.1, forward strand.
TATAGGCACTGTTCTTGCTTCTGGGAATAGAAAGGCCCATAAAAATCCCTACTTTAATGCAGGATAGGTTTTATTAAAAAGAAACACAAATAATTCAATCAGGAAATAAATACATGTCTGGTAGCCACAGGGTTTAGGTAGAGGAACCATCCCAGGTTAGAACAAGTAGAGGAAAGAGGAGATGGATTGCTACTTGAGTAAGGTGTTTAGAGAAAGCCCCTAAGTTAATATTATGTAGGGCAGAAATGGGAACATAGCGATGGAATGACATCCCGGCAGAGATGATTCCACATCTGGGAGCTACAGGAGAATGTTCCCGTTGTGTTGACGACTATCACAAAGGCTGGCGTAGCTGGAGCAAAATGATGAAGTAGCAGCGCTCCATGAGAAGAAGGTAGTTGGGAGGGGCGGGTGTTGGTGCACAGGTGATTTTGTATCGCCAGGTAGGCCATGAAAAAAATTCATTACAAGTAAGCCTGTGGGATATTGAGCAACTAAGTGAAGTTGCATGGCTTATGTTTAAAAAGATAAGTAGCCAGACTTTCAGAATGAGAATCAACTGTAACAGGGTAAGGGTAGAAGCAGGTATGGAATTGACACATGTTTACAGAGGCTGACAAACTCCAAGATCTGCAGTCAATAAGCTGGAGACCTGAAGGTGCCAGAGGGTATATTTTAGTCCAAAAGTCAGTTGGCTCAAGCCGATGATTCAATGCTGAGGACAGAAAAATCTGGTGTATCAACTCAAAAACAGTCAGGAAGGGGGTGTTCCTTTTTAGGTGCAGAAGGTTCCATCTTTTTTGTTTTATTCAAGCCTTCAACTCATAGGAGGAGGCATACCTGCATTAGAAAGGACAATGTGCTTTACTCAATCTATAGATTCAAGTATTAACCTTATCAGGAACATCTTTATATTACACAAAAATAATGTTTGAATAAATATCTGGGTTCCTATGACCCAGTCAAGTTGAAATATAAACTTAACTATCACAATGAGTGAATTTTTTTTCTGGTGCTGGGGATTGAACCCAGGGGCATTCTACCTTCGAGCTACACTCCCAGCCTTTTAAAAATTATTATTATTATTTTTTATTTTGAAACAGAGTCTTGCTAAATTGTGAGGGTCTTGCTAAGCTGCTGAGGCTGGCCTCTAACTAGTGGTCCTCCTGTCTCAACCTCCCAAGTACTGGGATTACAGGTAGGCACCACCACTCCCAGCTTTAATGAGTTTATCTTAAGATGACGTCTCCACTGTGAATTGATGTCTGATCCACAGCAAAGAAGCAGGGAGGGGAATACTGACAATTAACAAGGAAAGGGAAGAGGAACCTTGTTGTAATAACTTATCTAACTATACAATGTATGTTTATAGCATACATTTAAAAGTACTCATTTTATTATAGAAAAAAGTATAATTATAAATGTCTACATTTATAATATTTTTTCTAGGAGACACAAATATTAAGGGATTTTGGTAGCAAGCCTCTAAGATGATCCCATATAATTCCTACTTCCTGTTATTCATGCTTTCATGAAGTCTCTTCTTGCATTAAATCTGATTCAGTCTGTGTGAACAAGATACCACAACCCAAGTTATGGCATATGAACATATAACTTCTGAGTCCAGGTCTTGAAGGATTTTATACTACATTATGAAGACAAATAGTCTAGTGAGGAGGCCCATGAGGCGAAGAACCAAGGTTTTCTGCAAACCACCAAGAAAGTACTGTGGCCTGCAGCAAATGGCCATGTTTGAATCGTCTTGAAAGTAGCTTCTTCAGGTGCAGCCAAACTGTCAGACTACGGTAGCCCTGACTGGCATCTACGTTGCAGCCCCAAGATATCCTGAGTCAAAACCGTCTTACCTTGTTGCCTCTGAATTCCCCACACAGAAACCGGAAGGAATCAATATTCATCTTCTAAGCAGATAAATCGTGTAGTATTTTGTTATGCAGCAACAACTAGCTAAGACATATTTAAGGATTAAGCATGACGTGTTTCCATAACAAAACCTTGACCGGGGGGCCGACTGTGGAGCTGGGGAGTGATCAGAACCTGGGAAACCTTCAAAGAAGTGTAAGTGAAAACAGAGGAACTTTTAATAAATAATTTTAAGTAGCGAGGTGACATTGCAGGAGGTCATTTGAGGGAAAATGGTGGCTTAATACCAATAAAACAAAATAAAATCCTGCCCCCTGCCCTGGAAATCAAATACCTAAATAAATTTGAAGGAAATTCCTAATGGCAGCTAGAATCAGGTGTGTGAGTATTATAGCCGCACAATCAACACTGTCCACATCTAGGATCCAATACTTCTGCTTTTACAGTGCACTAGTTCCAACTTAGCATAATCATTTGCCTATGGAGAATTTGATTTCTCCTTTGGCTGCTGATGCAGTTCCAGTACTGTGCAGCGAATGAAGCAAGAAGGCTGCTTCTCTAAAGGTCGGTCGGTCCATCGGAGGCTCCTTGCCTCTGCATGTCCCCCTTTGGCAATTGTTGAAAGAGACGAGGATGGAATCTGGATTACTAGAGTGGGAAAAACTTGTCTTCTTGCCTGGATGCCTTAACGCATTTATTCTGGAATTTTTTTTTTGGGGGGGGGGGAAGCCTGAAAACCAGATTAAAACATATTTTTCCCTAAATAGTTTAGACATACTTGTATAAAAGTTGTGAGCAATGAACGGATTTTTCAACTGACTACATTTTATGAAGGAGATGGTAAGAATTTGATGATAATTTAGGGACAACATGAATAATAACAGAAGCCTTCTTGTCTTCACCAGTCACATACCCTTCCGCCCAAGCTCTGGCCATTCACTTTGCACTTTCAGTGACTCTGATAAAGGTAGCATGCTCTCTCTATCTTCCTGAGAATTCCCTGTCTGTGTACCACTAGCCAAGTCTGACATGATTTCAATGCACACGGTATGGTGCACAGTTCCCTACCTTGTTTAGATGATACAGTCCATGTCTGCTTGAGCTCTATGATATAAATAAAATTCTATTTTATGCAGAGTTAGACTTCTTTTCTAACAACATTAATCCAGTTACAGCCATCCACAGCTCAGGGAAACATCAATATAATAATTATGATTATTTAACAATGATTATTACTCTAATTATTGTTTAATAGTAAGTATCCTACTTATTATTTCATCAGGAGGACAGAGAGGGGCAAGAAATCAGGGCAACAAAGGATGATTAAATTTTATCATGAGTTTTCAAACTTCCCATTTCTACTTCTCATGAACACATTTAGAGTATCACAGGCATTTACTTAGAAGAAATACAAGTAATTCTTTCCTACAACTAAAAAAAATGGTTGTTTTAAATCTTGATGTTTTAAAGAGAATCATATTTTCTTTGGTGCTACAGCTTTGTACCTAGAAATGTTTCTTGGCAATGCAATTTGCTATGATCAGTGAGTTAAGAAATCTAAGTACTCAGAAAGATTAATGTGTATCCTTGGATTCACCAGTAAGCATTTCCTGATGGTTTTATATGTGTTGTTTTTCCTCGACTTGATGTAAAGTATTTTGGTTACATTTTTCATTCTGTTGAAAAGCATCTAAATAAATATTCAAACTTATAATGAGAAACAATTTTTTTCTAGACAGTGTTAAGGAAATAACTAGTCCCAATTTACTGTGCTTATAAAGTAAAGGAAGTAAACAAGAGCAAAGTGGATAGTATTTGCTATGGTTTGAATATGGGTTGTCCCCATGAAAACTTGATGTTTTTAAAACATGATTCCCAATATAGCAATTTAGAAGGTGGGGCCTTTAGTGGATAATTGGTTGTTAAGAGGAATTAATGCTTTTCTTGAGGTAGTGAGTCAGGGCTGGAGAAAATGGTCTACTTACCAGGAGAGTGGATGGCTATAAAGAGAGTCAGTCTTCCCTCTATTTCTGTCACATACATGTATGTTCATATCTGTACTCCAGAGAACATGTACCTCACCAGCAGCAGCTCGGATGTTGGCACCATGCTTCTGTATCTCTAGAATTGTAAGCTACACAAACCTCTTTACTTTGTAAACTATCTAGCCTCAGGTATTTTTGTTACAGTAGAAATAAATGGAGTAAGGGAGTATTCTTATAGTAAATTTCTTGAATTCATGAGAAATTCATTTTTATTAATACAGAACCTACATTCTTTGGAAGTTAGTACATTTAGTTAACTTGTTTTCATTAGCTACCTGTCATGTATTTGCTCCTTTTATTACTTTTATTCTAATGCATATTTAAAAGCTTTAATTAAATATATTTTTGGACTTGAAGAAAATCTTAGAGTGTTTTCCACATTTTGTCTTGCTGGAAAAAACTTAGTATGAATTTTCTCATAAACTCATGAACCAGTGGATTCAGGAATATTCCATTACAACTGAGATAGAGAAATAGAAAAAAAATAGGAACTATTTGTAGTAAAAAATATAGATGAGCAGGTGCTTAAAAAAATAAATTGTAGATGTAAAAATAAAGTGACTAAGTTCCATGCTCTTCACTTTAGCTATTTGCATGAAAAAGTAATAGAGCATTAACAAGCTATTATGCAATCTGGTGTGATTGCTGTTCCAACGCAACCCTCACACACCATGGGGATACTTGTATACAAAATAACTATGATACTAGCATAACAGAGAAATAAAATTTTAAAGCTGGATTTTATGTGGCAGGGAAGAGAAATCAAAGAAATTATGGAACTCAGGTAAAGCTTTTACTATCTTGTCTTCTTTTGGGAGCTACCAGCTGTTACACTCACACAAATAGATCAGCTGAAAAATACATTAAAATGTACAAATTATGTCCTTACAGTGAAATTAATGATCAGTTCATCCACCATAAAAGGTAATTTTAGAAAGGAAATACTGCATCATTAAAGTTAGCATTTATGCAACCCAAATGTGCAGAATAAAATGACAGCAGCTTTCTCAAAATGTTACAGTCTACCAAAACATCTATCTTTTAAAATGAGGGGCAGTAATACAATTCCATTCTTTTAGGGAGGACATGAAGGGTGCAGCTAAATTCATTCATCTTATTTTAAAGAATGAGGATTTTAGTGCCTTTAGAATGCTGAAACAGAGTACATTTTAGTTTTATTGTTATATGGTATCAAAATTATCCATTAAAAGGTTGTAATTATATGGTAGATATATTAAAGTAGTTTGATTGTGAGACAAATTGGCATAATCATATACAGATGATTTAACTTATGAGACAGTAAAGTACATGGATACTTTAACAAAATTGTGAAGTCTCACTAAATTCTGAAGAATTAGAATTGAACTACTATTCTCTTTCAACACTAATTGAATCAGCTCTAATGAACAATCTACAAGTCAGTGTTTTTTAACATGGAACACGTATGTATCATGAAGAACAGAAATTTCACAGCCAGGTTATCAAAAACCTTGGAATAGTAAATGGTACTAGTCTTTTATTTCATATCAGGGCTCTAAATACAAAGACAATTAGAGAATCATGCTTAGTAATTATCATTAGTATCCGCAGAGGTACAAGGGATTCTTCCATTAGTTTAAAAGTGCGGGGCCCTTTACTCGGTGCCATGAAAGGGCCCGGTGAACTAGCAGAGGCCTGCTCTAGAGTACCGGGCCTCTTCCACGTGGCAGCGATTCAGCAATTCAGCGATTCAGCATATTAATGGCAAAGATGGCGCTGGCGAATTCCTCAGGGGGAGGTTCCGCAGGTGGTTCCTGAAGTGACCTAAGGAGGGCTGTGATTGGTTCCGTACTCATAGACAA
>PVJS01034805.1:0-21361 GCA_004027185.1 Glis glis
GCCCTATTTTTTATACTTTATTTTGAAACCAGGTCTCACGAAGTTGCGGAGGGCCTCACTAAGGGGAGAGAGAGAGAGAGAGAGAGAGAGCGAGAGAGTGAGAGCTGAGGCTGGCCGCGAACCCTGATCCTCCGGTCTCCGCCTCCCAAAGTACTGGGATTACAAGCGTGCGCCACCACGCCCGGCTTGTCTGCTTCATTTTATCACCCCTTTAGCCATATGCACTGAGGGTCAGTTTGGTTTTTTGTTATCAACAATGCTGCAATGAATATCCGTATTTGTACACATATCTATGCACTTGATCATTTTTCTCTTTGCGTTAAAATCCTAGATCTGAAAATGACCCAGCAAAAGTCATATGCATTTTAACTTTTGCTGTACATTGTCCTATTTCACTATAAAAAGGCAACATAGTATATGAAAGTATCAATTTCCTTCTATTAATAATATTGAAATTGTTAATATCAAGCAATCTGATATTGGATAGTTTCTATATTTGTTCTTTGATTCTAGTGAACATGAACATTTTGAGTATATTATTGATATTCTTTCTATAAATTTTCTTTTTAGACCTTTTGAAAATATTTTTATTAGAATACTATTTATTGGTTTTTGTATAACCTCCATGAGAACAAAGGCTGTTCCAGGATTGTGGACCTTTATTTCCCATTTTTAGCATTTTGTAGCTGTTCCATAAATGTTTATTGAATAAACATCAATATTTTTTCTGTCATATATTTCGAAGTTTTAATTGTTTGCTTTTAAATTTTTAAAATTTTGTTTTTTGCTATGGATATATATGTATATGTGTATATATATAGTGAATATATAGGTATATGTGTGTATATATATGTACACTATATATGTGATAATCAATCTGTAACTTTTTCCTTATGATTTTTGGTTGTCATATGGTTTTAGTCCTATTTACTCCCTAGATCATAAGCATATTTATATCTACTGCACTATGGTTATTTTAAGAGTATTTTAGCATTAAATATTTTAATCCATGCAGAATTAACTTCATGAGATTAGTGAAATAAGGGCTTCCATTTATGTATTTATTTATTTATTTATTTATTTATTTATTTTGTGGTGCTGGGGATTGAATTCATGGGAATTCTACCTTCTAGTAACACTCCCAACCCTGTTTTATATTTTATTTGGAAACAGGATCTCACTATGTCACTGAGAGCCTCACTAAGTTGCTGAGGCTGGCTTTGCACCTGAGATCCTCCTGTCTCAGCTTCCCAAGTACTGGGATTACAGGGGTGCACCACCATGCTGAGCTGGAATAAGGTCTTTCACTTTCATTTTCCAACCACTTTTATTGAATGGTCTGTCATTTTTTTTTTTTTTTTGTACTGGGGATTGAATCCAGAGGCATTCTACTTCTGAACTATACCCCAAACCCTTTTTAAAATTTTTGTTTTTGAAACAGGGTCCTTGCTATGTTTCTGAGAGCCTCACTAAGTTGCCAAGGCTGGTCTTGAACCTTTGATTTCCCTGATCTTGAAACTTTGATTTCCCCTGACTCAACCTCCCAAATACTGGGATTACAGGTATGCACCACCAAGCCCAGCTTGACTGATTTGTCTTTTACACATAATGACACATTTATACTAAATACTTATGTATACCTGGATCCATTATGAAGAATTCTCTATTTACTTTCACTAACTTACTAATTAGATTATCTTATAATTTTAATTTTCTTTACTTTGAATGCATAGTACAGTAGACAAATGGCTGAAATTCAAATGATATCAAAGTATATTCAGAAAAGTACTTCTACTACTGTTACTCTACCAATTGGCACTAGGAGCCAACTGGGGCAACAATTGGGTCCTGGATTTTCCTTTTAAAAAGTATCATATTATAGGGATTGTCATACATTTTACTTTTCTAGAAGCTTAACAATAATTCGTAGTTTGCCAGTACAAAAGAAGCTCCTTCTATTGTTCCATTGCATGAATGGAACTCAACACTGATGGATGTTTAGGGCTTCCCAAATGTTTGCTGTGACAAAAACACTGGAATCAATAACCTGGTACAAGTTTCTTTTTTTTTTTTTTTACACATGTGAGTCTATACGCAGAAGATTTCCTAGAAATGTGATTACTGGGTCAAAGGGTGAAGGCACATGTATTTCCAGCTGATGTTGACAAATTGCCCCCCATCAAGATTGCACTAGTTTTTATTTCAACCATCAGTGGATATGAAGGTCAACCCTCCTCCTCCCATACGCACACAGTGTGAGCTCTTTGGTGGTATTCATACCTTACTTAGGCTATTTTTGAAGCTCACTAGAAATCAGTTTTCTCCCTTCCTTCCTTCCTCCCTCCCTCCCTTCCTTCCTTCCTTCCTTCCTTCATTCCTTCCTTCTTTCCCTCCTTCCTTCCTCCCTCCCTCCCTCCCCCATTCCTTCCTTCCTTTCAAATTTAGAGATTTATGATCTCTGAGACACTTTTATTTAATGAAACATAACAGACATAGGAAACTTCTTTGTTTTTCCTTTTAACTTAAATATGCACTCATTCTAGTATCTAGTTTATCTTGCCTGGTTTTAATACAAGATTAACATAGAGCAAGTGCTGTGTGCATGCATGCTTCTATCACTCTGAACCTCATTATGATGTATAATTACAGCGCACTAATAAAAAACAAATATATTAAGTATAGTCTGACTATTGCTTAATTAATAGTATCTGATACAACTAAAACAATTTTTGATAAGTCTTAAATGTTTGAAATTTTGTGAGTTCCAACTCTAAGACCATACATGTTTAAATATATTAGTACATTACAATGTAATGCAAATAACTAAATAGATAAAGTTACATATCAAGGAGCTGCCCACCTGCTTGACTTTATTTCAAAGGGTACTTGATAGTTGATGAGCAGAAAATTATATCTTTGATATAGAAAAAAGAAACAGGCAAATTCTAAAATAAATCTTAGGATAAATCATAATATACCTTATGCTTTTAATAATTATTATTGAAGTTGCAACAAAACAAAACAAAAACAGGATGTTCATTCAAGTCACAAACAACTAGGAAATGGATTCCCTGTGAAGCCCAGGTTTTTGGGTGCCTTTTAAAATGTGTGTTTATATTTTAAAAAGTTCTGTCTAACAAAACATGGGTAGTGTAACCATTTAACAAAAGGCGTGCCTGAATACTGCTATCAGAAGATACTAGTCTATTGAAAAGCTTTGGTTGAAATTTGAGGATTCATTGTCACCTTTTTTTTTATTCGGTACCGGTGATTGAACGCAGGGGCCTTCTACTTCCGCGCTATGTCCCCGGCCCTATTTTTTTATACTTTTATTTTGAAACCGGGTCTCACGAAATTGCAGAGGGCCTCACTGAGGAGAGAGAGAGAGAGAGAGAGAGAGAGAGAGAGAGAGAGAGGGTGAGCTGAGGCTGGCCGCGAATCCGGATCCTCCGGTCTCCGCCTCCCAAAGTACTGGGATTACAAGCGTGCGCCACCACGCCCGGCTCATTGTCACCTTTAAAAATTATCTCATTTTATATTATACAGGCATGCCTCACTTAATAAGGGGTACACATTCTGAGAAAAGCATCATCAGGTGATTTTAATGATGCTTGATCATAAAGCATACTTACATGTGGAGAATGCGACTGCCAAAAGCAGGTTCATGTTTGCCTAGGAAAGGTTTAAGGGTCATGGAAAGCTATGGTCAGACTGATGATCTGGCTGGAAGCAGTCTTTTTCTCCAAGGCAAACGTTCCTGCATCTCTTGCCAGCACCTATTCCCAAGTATCCCACTTGTCAAACATTGTCTCAAGGATCTTCTGCACATCCTTTGTGGTTTTAGTCTCTACAATTGCTCTGCTGCCAGCCAAGTTAAATGTTTACCTCTAGCCCTCGCTGCACGTATCTTAGTTAAATTTTAGCTCTCAAGCGCTGCACATATGCAGGAGCATCCATACCTCAACTTCCCCCTCAAAAATGAATAAAAGCTGTGGACCAGTGTCCAGCAGGGCCTTTGCCATAGAGTGAGGTCCCCTGGCCTGCCCCTCTCAATCTGCCCTGGGTCTGAGTCATTCTTTTCCCCTCAGGTGCGCCGCGGGATGGTAACTGACACTTACACAAACCTAGAGGTCATATGGCATTTCTATATGGTATACTCTGTTGCTCTTAGGGCCACAATGCTCAGAACAACACAGGATTTAAATCCAGTACAAGAGCAAATGATGCAGTCAAACAATGCAGTAAATATGACGTGTATGAGGCTCTGCCAGAGTAACTGTCTTGCAGTAACTTTTTTATAAGTAGAAGTATACTTTCAAATAATGACAAAAAAGTATAGCATAGTAAATACTCAAACCAGTGACATATTTGTCATCATTATCAAGTGTTATATGTTGAACATAAGTTTGTGCGCTGCACTTTTATATGACTGCAGCACAGTAGGTTCTTTATACCACATCATCATAAACAAATGAGTACCGCGTTGTTCCATGACTTACAATAGCTGCAAAGTCACTAGGTGATGGCAATTCTTCAGTTCTCTCATGGTTCCCTGGGACCACATCACCTACCCAGTCTGTCATTGACTGAGAGGTTGTGACACAGAGCTTTGGTATCCAGGGCTACCATACACACAGCAAGGTAACAAGCACTTACCTCTAGTGACAGCTCTATGTACTGTTATGAAAGAACTGTGCACATTGTCGAAACAACTGAGATTCGCTCGTGTTAATGGCTAACAGCAGCAGTGGCAGCAGCAACGAAACGTACATAAAGCCAAGAGGTTATGAAGGATGAGTGCATGATTGATAATAACCATCATAAAAGGCTGTCCAAACCACAAGCTTGCACAGAGGCCACAGAAGTTTTCTACAAAAAGTACTCCTACAAAGACACCTCTCAGCAACTGTCTGTCCAAACTAGGACACTACCCTAATGATTACTCATTGTGGCCAAGAATTATCATTTCAAAATATTTATCTGATGTAATCCTTCTGGTTTTTATCTTTTAAAATGTAACCTTGCTTAAACCTCCTTGAATATGCCCATAGTTTGGAGTGGCATGCATATTTCCATCACCAAACAAATATCATCTTCCTTTGGAGAATCTCCTGGATTGTTATTTCAGCTGAAACCCCAGTGGCTGCCTTGGAGTCAAATTAGAACATTTTCTGCACCTCTTTGCATTCTCTTTTATGACTTTCCAGTTTATATTATATCTCCCCATAAAAGATAACCCCTTCTGTAGCTTCCTGTGGCCACCATGGTAAGTGACCACAAACTTGGTGACTTAAAAGAGCAGAAATTTATTCTCTCACAATTTTGGTGGCCAGAAGTCCAAAACTCCATGCAGAGGCCTGCATTCCCTCTGAGCATTCTGGGGGAGAAGCTCCCCTTGCCTCTTTAGACTTCTGGCAATCCCTGGCTTGAGGATGTGTTATCCCAGTCTGTCTTTGTTTTCATATGCAATTCTCTTCATTCTCTGTGTTTCCCCTCTGTGTGTCCCTTAGTGAGCACTTCTCATTAGATTGGAGCCCATTTGGATAATTTAGGATGAATCTCATCTCAAGATATTGAACTTAGATCTGCAAAAACCTTCATTCTATATCAGGTTGACATTTTGAGGGTTTGGATGTGGATATAATTTGGGGGGCCACATTCAACCACTATACCTCTATTTTGAATTCTACCATAATATTTTGCCTGTTCTTGAATGTAATATAAATGGAACTGTATCTCTGGTGTCTGGCTTCTTTCACTGTTTTGTTTCTCAAAAAGAATTTTGTACAGGAAAGTCTCTGGGGCATCTCCACAGTTAATCAAGCTTCCTATGAGACTACAAGGGCTCCAGCAGGACAAAGGTGACCCTCTTGTATGTGGGTGCTTAAATAGGGTAGCTCCTTCCCAATTTACCAGCTCAGCTTTCCTACTACATGGGGCACCCTGCAACTAAATCCTATATTCATTTCAGGAGGTTTAATTGAGATTCCTCAATTTTAAGAGACACAGTATACAGGAATTGAACCCACACCCACCAAGCCCTCAGATAAAGTGCTTCTGAAGGAATCAGTTGATGTATAGCCATGCTTTGAATAGTAATGTCCTCAGACTCCCACATACAATACGCTCTTCCCTGGCTCCACACTCAGCCTTTCTCATTTACCTGAGATTCATTGTAATGCATTTGTTTCCTCCTCTTTAATGAATGGATATTGCTTCCCTAAAATTTAAATTTAGTTTCAAATACATATTTATGATATCATTGTCTGTGCTCAAGCAGGTGATTTTAAGATGATCTATAAGTATAACCAGGCAAATTCACTGCTCAAATGGATTCTGCCAAGATATTTCTCATTAATCTTGGGAACACTGCGGGTACATTTATTAATACAGAGGACTTTGTGTTAGAATGCCATGATCCTTTCTGACATATTAAGCCATTTTTAATTTGTTCTTATCATTAAAAGCCTCTCTTTTTCAAAGACATTAGATAACTCTAGGGTGTTAAGCAACATGCAATGATTTGGGGGCTCCAGGGAAAGCAGGAGAAGTTATTAATCTTATGTAAATGCCTATCTAATTTTCAAAGCATCCAGACACTACCAACATTGGTAAGATCCATAGACTCTCTTGAAGAGGGGAAGCAGGGGAAAATAATTTCCTGTTTATTTAATTGATATTCTGTAACTTTTCTCTTGGCAGGTATAGCTCGCTAATGGAATTTGCACAGTGCAATCGTTATCAGAAATGTCACTGTGACATTTGATTAATCTAGTCTACTTAGATTTGGAACACAGATCATGTATTTATTCTAACAACATAATTAATAACTATTTTCTCTTTTGGTTTTTCAATATATTTAGAAAGTCCCTTAACATTTTCATCTTTGCTTATGGATACATTGCACTTTTCTGTAGGTTCAGTCAATTCCAGGGAGATACTACAGACTGATTATCTGGTAGAGCACCAGGAACTCTTTTCAGTGGTTTCATATGCATTTTAGTAAAATGTGCATTTCACTGTCGACTTACAGTGCTAGAAACTGAGCACAAAGTTTTATGTCTCTCTTTGTTTCAGCGCCCCTCATTTTAGTCCTTTTTTTCCCAGGACTCCTAAAAGAAATCACTTCTTAGACATTATTAATGATTCTTCATGTAAAGTTGCTCAGTCTAAAACAATGTAATTAGTTCTGTTCACTCATTAGTCCGTTCATTTAATCATGTGTTTGCTTGTTGAATCATCTAATAGTTGTAGGTACTAAAAATAAAGGTAAAGCAGTAAAAGAGTGAGACAAAGTCTATGCCCTTTAGAGTTTACATTTTAGTGGTGAGAAAGAGACAAAACGTGCTCAAAGCTATACGTTAGGTCAGATTGTTGATAACTGCCTTGAAGAGAAATGGAGCAGAAGGAGGACTTTGTAGGGGTGAGTCTTATGAGAAGAGCTTATCACCTTATTAATAAGGTGGTAAAAGTAGTCTTTGTAAACTTGGGCAGAACCCAAAGTCAATGAAGGAGAGGTCATGTGGATATCTGGTAGAAGAGCATGACAAGCCTCCGGGGAACAGTACAGCAATTGGGGGGAAGGGACATACTCAGCATGGACTCCAAAGAGGCTGGTGAGCACAGGTGAGATAGGACTGAGGGACTCAGAGAGTTGGTGGACTTCAGATCACATAGGGCCTGATAGGCCACTGAAAAATAACGGGTTTCACTTTGAGTGAACTGGACAGCTATTGGAAGTGGCCGTGTTGTAATCGACCTGAGCCCTGTGCTCTTAGAAATCAGCGGTGGTTTCGGAAATCCCTCACTCTTTCTGTTGCTGGAAATGGCTTACTGCCATGAGTTATCTTTCCCCATAGGAGTTTGATAAGATTTGGGAGTGATCTCCTTATTTATTTTGGGCCAAGCCAGACACAGATGCTCCAAATTCCCATTCTGTTTCAGAAATGATTAGCTGAAATGTTGGTTCCTACTGAGCAATTGGATCAAAATGCCTGTAAATTTGATTTACTGAAACTATGGTCAAGTGTCTCTCCCCATCACAGGATCTTGAACTTGACTCACCTCTGGGGATAAGCAAGCACCGGAATCGTAATGCTTCCTGAAAATCACTCAGCAGGAAAGACATCTCCTGCTCACCTGACCCATCAAGCCATCTACTCATCTACTACCCCATCCCTGGTGCTTTCCTGCCTGGGTTATGCCTCTCTATGAAAGAGAAGCCCTTTTTCAGCCTGGTCTTTGATTTTCTTACAGACCTCCTGGTCTGAGCTTTCTCCCTCTTGCAGTAGCCTCTCTTCCTCTTTGCAGTAACCCTATTATTGCAATATATTTTTTAATAAAGTTTCTCTTAAGTTTTTAAGTTTTTTTATTTGGAAGAAGTTTTGAACAGAGGAGGGAAAGAAACAATGGAAGCTTGTGAATTAAGAGCGGAGACTGGGTGCCTGGTGGGAAAAAGTAGGTGGAAAGTTGTAGAGGAACAAGGGAGGTAGTGGGGAGACTATTGTTTATTTATTGGGAACTTTGAGAGGTTATTTATTTTAAAAAGCCTTGAAAATAATTGTTTCTGCTTATTGGCTGTATTTGATCTTCACAAATAAAATCTTTGTGAAGCTCGTGGATAAATGAAGGCTACTGGCTGGAGGAGGCAAGCTAGGAGACAGGCACATGCGATTCTTCTTTTACCATAGTTGAGATATACATTAGCAAAGAGAAGGCTCAAGAAATGATGTAAATCACAATGGAGAGCCAGTTCAGAAGATTCATCTTTTATTGTTTTTGGTACTGGGGATTGAACCCAGGGGCATTCTACCTCGGAGCTACACCCCTAGCCCTAGTTTTTATTCTTTATTTTGAAACAGGGTCTCAATAAGTTGCAGAGGGCCTCACTAAGTAGTTGAGGCTGGCCAGGAACCTGCGATCCTCCTGTCTCAGCCTCCCAAGTACTGGGATTACAAGTGTGCGCCACCATGCCCTGCTGAGAAGATTCATCTTATTCATGAATTTGTTTACAAAGGGAATTTTCAATAGCTGTATCTTGTACAAATACCATTCCAAGCCTTAGGATATTTCAGTGAAGAAAGAACCATGACTTTGCCTTTGGGGACTTTGTATTCTGTTTAGGCAAAATGGATTCTAGATAACTAATCAGTTTAAAAGAGGTGAAGGCCATGGTGGGAAAAAAAGTAAATTGGGTGATAAGATAATGCTTGGGGAGAATAGGGACCAACTGCAATTGGATATTCTGAGGAGGTGATATTGATGCTGAGAAGCAGCCATCAGGGACCAAGGGGTAGAAACCAGGGACAGAAATCAGATCATCATGGCTAGATATGGAGGAATATGTGCTGTGCATTCTGGTGAAAGATAGGAGCTGGATGAGAGTCCATGGGTCTTTGAAGGGCATGCTAAGGAGTTGAAATGTTATTCACATTGCCATGAAAAGCCAGAAAAATCTGGGAGATACTGATGCTGGAGACCTCTCCCCACCAGAATTTTCCCATATCTCTGTCTACTTTCTGGAACAGAGAAAAAAGAAAAGGAGGATGTCTTTCTTGGTACCAAAGCCTAGAAAAAGAGCACTGTTTTTATGAATGGGATAGTTCCAATGGGAAGTACTATAGTGCCACGAGAACTTGGGAGGTAGTGGGAGACTATTGTTTATTTATAGGCCAGGCCAGAAACATTGAAAGTGTATTTGTAAAATAACAACAGAGAGGGAGATAGAAAGGAAGAGTGAAAGGGCAACTGAATAATATAAAACGTAGAGTTCAAGTAATAATTTAATAAGCCTAAAAGAGTCCATGCATGGTGTTAAACTGTATGAAAAGCGAGCCTGGAGGAGTTTAACCTAGGCAAAGAAGGGACACTTATCCTTCAGGTGGGCAGTTGATTGGTTAGTGATGCTTTGCAATAATCTAGTAAAAGCAGCTGAAAACCCCAGAGATAGATTGACTAATGAACAGTTGGAGAGTATGGGAAAACAGTCTCTGGGAAGAGGATGCAGATTGTTGTCACCAGAAAGAATTGACAAATTGGAATTTTAGCATATTTGTTGAAACATTTTAAGCATAGGCTCTTAAATAAACTCATTTCTGAATGAGCTCTTTCCATGGAACTATATAGTTATACTATAAATATAACACATGGATACACACATATTAATGGAAGGCACAATATGTGCAAATGCAAAGTAGGTACATACTCTGGACTGTTTAGATCATTTGCAGGATATTCAATTGACTGTATCCAATTTTTGCTTCGTATTCTGATTTAAGAATGTCATCTTCACAAGTGGAACTATAATTTACATAACATTGTTGCTAGGAAAAGATGTTTCAGATTTTAATAAAATATGTACATATAAATTTTGGAATTTAACCCATTTGTAAATTGGAAACTATATGCAATAGCATACATGTATATATGTACATATGTGTGAATAAGAGTATGTATGGTATGTATGTGTACATATGTACTCATGTATGCATGCATATGTAACTATGTATTATGAACTTGTGTATATATGTATATATACATATGTACATATGTATATTTATATGGATTAGATACACACCATTTTTAAGTTTATTGAAATAAGAGGCTTTTTCCCTTTGTCCAATGTATAAAAGAAGGAAGGATTCCTATGGTTTCCATGATTACACAAAACATGTTGGAATTATGAACTCAGTGTTAGAGAAGTCCTCGTGACCACCATTATTTGAAATTTCTTGTGGGTGAGGTGAGAAAATTACTTCCTAAAGGTGCATTTACTCTTTAAGGACACCAGGCTGCTATTCCCCATCATTATGAAGTAATTTCATGAAAGGCACAGCCCTCTTGACATGTGAAATCCTAGAGCATCGCTAAAAGCAAGTTTTGTTCTAAGTACGCAGTAGGAACTCCATAAGTGTATGCTGAATGGATACAATTTGAGTAGCTGGTGGCAGTGAGGACTATGATTTAAATATAACCAAAACGTCCATTATGGTTAATTAAATATGGCTGCCCCGAAAAGCTCCCTTCATTTTGCCGATGCGACGTGAGGCATGGACTCCCGATGCAGCAACCAGGCTCAGAACTAAGTTATGTGAGTATTGTAAAGCACACCTATTCCCATTCGCAACATGTTTCGGTATGAAAACGACAGCACAAATGTAAACAGCCTCATTAGGGGCACTTACTAAACTTAAATTTATAGCATCGGAAGTAATTGTTTTATTGGAGAAAGAAAGAACATGTTCTTTTTTATTTTTAATAAGTTTCCTCAGGATATGGGGGAACCATTTCCATTTTTGTCTCTGTAGCACTTAGTGCAATCAAACCTATTTAATGTCACTATTTCCTACAATTCTCTATAAATTAATGCACCTCCCCGGCATGTTAGCAAATCTGATTCTCTCCCTCACATTCAGGTTGTAATTGAGAGCTGGTCCAAGAAAAGAGGCACACAGAAATGGGGTGCAGGGAGTTCTCTTTAAACACACACACACACACACACACACACACACACACACACACACACAATCATTCTCTTTGGACCTAGTATGCAATGCAACAGGAATCAAGGAGCCAGATGACATGAATGCAAAGGTATTGCTTACAGATATCCCTGATGGAGACCTGTATGCCCTGGGCACTCCCAGAGGGACACCTCCCACAGATGAGGCCATAAAAAAGGTGCCCCTGGGTCTACAGGGCAAAGTCGCATCCCTACATGACAGGGTATGGCTCTTGAGTTTCTTCAATAGAGAGCTTGCTCCGTCTCCCTCCAGCCTGCTTCTGTAGGCTTCCTCTTCTCTCTTCTCTTCTTCCATCTCCTGCGTATCCTCCTCCTCCATCCTGACTTCTTCTTTGCTTTTCCCTCTCTCTGTTAGGGAGGGTGACAGAGAGGATATGCAGGGAAAGGAAAGTAGTCTTCTCCTACTGGAAGGGAAATTTCTTAATAATGTAGCCACCATTGGGTGAATAAATAATTCAGGTTAACTAGAAAGAGCTACAGGAATACCAGCCAATTAGCTGAATTATAAAATAAGCTTTTAAACTATTGCTTTCAAATAAATACATGGAACAGAAGCTCAGACAATTTTGCCTGTAGCTGTTCTCAGCCAACTTGTTTGAAGGATTTATTTATAATTCACATCTAATTGTCTGCCAAATGGGTGCATTTTTAGAAAATCTTAGAATTCCATAAACTTAGTTAACCCTCTTCACAAACTGTGTTTATGCAAGGCCCAAAGATTTTTGTATGGCTTTCTCCAGATTATGACAATTTTTGTCATAATAATGACAGACAGCTTAAAATGCAAATTTATGTACAATACCTAAAAAAAGACCTAATGAGAATATTAAAAATAGTGTTTTGCACTGGGAAAGAAACAAAATAACTTGTTCTTTTATTTCATAGTGATCCTGATTAGATATTTAATCTCTCCAAACATTGGGTATTTTTGACAAAACAGAGACAATTATGCCTGCTTTTTATTTGAACATTCCAGACTACATAATATTCAACCAAAATGATGTATATGAATGTGATTTTATAAAAATGACCTACAAATCCCTAACATAATTTAGTGCATAGAAATCATCATTATTAAATTAATGGAATAGCATTTGTGTATTTTAAAATATCAATTTAAAAAGTCTGACTCAATAATGTGTCACATCAAAGTTCAGATATGTACACATTGCTATGTTAGGTAAACATTATCTAATTTTTGATAGCCTGCGACTATTTTTAAAAACTTAAAATACTATCTGAGGAAGTTATTTAGGGTTCAGTCTCAGCTATTATTGCAACTTAATCTCTAATCTATGAAACATTACCATCAGAGATAAACATTAGTAGAAACTAATAGTAGCAGCTATTTCTTTGGGAATCTGTGAATCGACTAATGTACGAGACCTGACTTTTGAAAAGCACCTGGGCATCTGGATAAAATATATATTGTGTTAGAAACTAGATTCTTTAGATTTTGTGATCTCCCAGATATGCGAAAATGTAGTTGGGTTTATTGGGCTTTGGGGTTATTACACAATTTGTTTTGTATGGCAAGTGGACAGTTGGAATAAAAAGAAATATGTCTCTAAGTAACTAACTGGTTATTGCTAATAGTTCCAGCTGAGATTCTATCCAGAGACAACTAGTAAAAGAAGGCTTCCTCTTAGCCAGGCGTGGTGGTGCATGCCTGTAATCTCAGTACTTGGGAGGCTGAGACAGGCAGATCGCAGGTTGGAGGCCAGCCTCAGCAACTTAGCTATGTCCTAAGCAACTTAGTAAGACCTTGTTTCAAAATTTTAAAAGTAACAAGATAGGGCTGGGGTGGTGTAGCTCAGAGGTAGAACACTTCTGTGTTCCCAGTAGCCTGTGTACACCCACATCCCTCCACATTCTCTCCTTTGGGAAAATTGCCATATAATTTATTCTCCCAAACCAGGGAACTTTTAAGTGCTGACAAATCAGACATCAGTTGAGGCTGTCCTGGGCAAGAAGAATGCAAGGTCACCCTGTCACTTAGGAAGCTCCCTAGTTTTCAGGTGCTCTGCTCTCTGTAACCTTGTTGATTGCCTGTGAATTCTATTCTTCTCGGATCTCTTGCCACCAAATGACATCAGTGGCAGCCTACATCCAGCTGCCAGGGTCCTTACCTAAGAAAAAAGAAGATGGAATGGAGCCCTGAAATATACTGTCCCTTTGTGCTGCATGGGGAAAGGCAGCAGTCATTTTCTGAAGCCTGCATGGAAAGTGTTTTGGGTTCACTCTGTCTTTGCCCAAGGGAGTAGGACTGGAGGAAGCCACACTGAAGGCATGAGTGGCCAGAGAGTAATTGCTGCCAATCAGAACATTCCCACCCAGGCTGTGAGATGAAGGACTTGTCATGTGTATAAGTGAATTTCTGATGTGATAGACTGTCAGGAGCAGGGATATTTGGCTTCTATCTACAGTCCATTATATTACAAATTGATTCTTGGAGTGTAGAGATAGAGTGATACTGGAGCTATGTATACAAAGAAGCTGTCTATTATGTATGCATACATTCATTTCTTCACCCATCTATAAATGCTTGTCTCGACAAAATAGTTCCTCCATGCAGTTGCAGAAATTATTTTTAGTTAGTCTATGCTATATATGAAATTAGTTGCATTTCTCATTATAATAATAACAATAATTTAAAATTGCAAGGCTAGTGGGCTAAATCAATCACTGATTTTTGATCAGTTTGAAAAGGACAGTTTCATTCAAAAGTTGTGAAATTCTGAATGAAGAGCAAGACTATACATACCCTTATTCTGCTTGTTTGTTTTTGTATTGGAGATTGAATCCAGGGCATTCTACCTTCGAGCTACACCCCATCCCTTTTCATTTTTTACTTTGATAAATGGTCTCACTAAGTTGCGCAGGATCTTGCTAAGTTGCTCTGGCTAGCATCAAACCTATGATCCTCCTGTCTCAGCCTCCAAAGTATTGGATTACAGGTATGTGCCACCGTGCCTGGCTTTTTCTTTTTCTTTCTCCTTAGATGCCTGTTAACAAAAATGTACAAGGCTTTCTCCCATTAAATGAAGTTTCTTCTTGCAATTTCCAACCATCCCTTAATTATTGGCTCCTCTCAGTAGATATTATG
This sequence comes from Glis glis, assembly GCA_004027185.1. Classification (NCBI taxonomy): domain Eukaryota; kingdom Metazoa; phylum Chordata; class Mammalia; order Rodentia; family Gliridae; genus Glis; species Glis glis. The sequence continues at coordinate 14,628 of PVJS01034805.1, forward strand.
TCCCATACTCTTCAAGAAATGCAGCTCTTTCTTTACTGATGACTCCAATAAAGTCTGTTTTTCAGTTTGTTGCTTTTTAGTCCCAGTGAGTTAAATGGTATCTCCTTTTACTTTTGTACTCATGAGTCCCCAAAGTACTTTTAAAAACAAATTACAGAGGGGTAGATGGCATCTATGCACCATGACAAGCCCTGAATACGAACTCTAAGAAATTGACTACATTTATTAAATATCCTTTCTATCTACTGTCTTTTGTAATATACTTGACTCTCCATCTTGCACTGATCCAACCTGATAATAAGATTTATTAGTTCTCCTCTCTGAACATCCAGGGATACTACAGCTAAAAGTTCTTAAAAGAACCGGAAGAAATGCCTTACTAGGTTCTCGATTTAGGTTTTCCTGTTGAGTACAGTGAAAGGGCTAATAAGAGCATTGATAAAATTCAACTCTACGAAGTGTTCCGAGGCTGCCTCCTTTCCTTTAGTGTGAGTGATACTAAGTAGTATCATTTAACTTTACACTCATTCTTTTTCTTACAAATGTAGAACTCAGAGACATAAGGTGATTTAGATGTTGGGAATTTTTTTCCCTAAAATTTTGTAACTTGAACAAATATGAAAACTCCTCTGAGTGAACTGTGGTCTTAATGTTGTGTCTCATTAAATTAAAGAAAGAAAAGCAGGTTACCATAATACATTACAAAACCCCCATCCTTCATTCCTCGCGTTCCTGGAAGAACTTTCTAGTAACTTAAACAACTCACAGAAACACTAAAATCCGTTCTCCTCTCACTTCCAGCTCCCTCAGACCCTGCAGCATGACTATTTCATCAGCATTATCACTGCTGTGACCCAAAATACCTGACCACCACAACTTAGAGGAAGAAATATTTGTTTGCTCCTAGTTCTGGAGATTTCAGAGCTTTCAGTCCATGTTAGGTCAGAGCATAGTGGAGGTAGGGAAGCAGAGAGAGAGGAGAGGGTCAAAGGACATGTAGTCTCCAAGGTCACACCTTCAGTGACCAAATTCCTCCAGCCTCGCCCTAACTGCTTACCTTACCACCCCCTCCCCCCAAAAAATCCATTAATCCATCAATGGACCTATCTATTAATGAAATTAGAATGCTCACAATTCCATTATTTCACCTCTAAATATTTTTGCATTACCAGTACATAAGTTTTTCTAGGGCACATTCTATATATCCAAAACATAACAATGTCCAAAGCCATTTTTGATTGCTTGGATCAATATTAGTGTTTTCACACGTTCTAGAGACCCTTTTCATTCCTTTGTCTTAAATATTGATAAGTTAAAAGTGTCATCCTGTAATCTGAAGCCACTGCCTGGCGGTTTGCTTTCCTTAGTAGTTGGTTTGGCTAGATTTTGTGTTTGGTGGAGGAAGGTATGAGTACAGGAGAGAGATTGAGGCTACATTCATTCTGTTTTGTTCTTGTTGATAATCAAGAGAAGATCGCCTCCAGAGAACACCGTCTCAGAGGATGCCTGAGTACTGTGTGCGTTGCCTGGAACTGTCACATCCTAGGAATGCCGGGGATGCCAGGGCAATCCTCACCATCTTAAATAAAAGTTATCTACTCTTTCTTCACATCAGTTAAAGCACGTGGAAATAGTCACATTTTCTCTTGTTCTGTCTTGGGCATTTCAAACTTTCACATGCTAATATAGACATTAGGTGGCTTGTCCAAGGTCAGGATCCACAGTGGTGTCATGGTTTGAATTTAGAATATTCCCCAGACCTCATGCAGTAGACAAGGCAGCCATGTTGGAGGCAGGACTTGGTAGCTGGGGAGGGGACTCTGGGGGTGTAGCCTGGGACAGTTTCTTTCCTTGGACAGGCTGCTGCAGCTTCAATGTCTCTCCCTCCCCTGCAGCCATGAGCTGATAACAAGCTCTCTCCTTGTCTCTCTGCTTCCGGCCATTATGCAATGAAAACCTATAGCCGTGGCTCCTGCTTGGTAGCTGGAGTAAATAGACTATATATGCAGACTGAAATCTCCAGACCCCATAAGCAAATTAATCTTCTTTCCTCTAAGTTATGATGGCCATGTGTTTAGATCATAGCTGTGAGAGTGCTGACTGAAAAACTTGAATTTGAACCCAGATCTATCTGACTACAAAGCTCAAGATTTTGTGTGTGTGTGTGTGTGTGTGGTACTGGGGATTGAACCCAGGGTCATTCTACCTCAGAGCAACATCCCCACCCCTATTTTATTTTTTATTTTGAAACAGAGTCTCACTAAATTGAGGAGGGCCTCACTAAACTGCTGAGGCTGTGAACCTGTGATCCTCCTGTCTCAGCCTCCCAAGTACTGAGATTACAAGTGTGCACCACCATGCCTGTTTTTTTTAAGATAGCTAACACAGGTTGAATATCCCTTATCCAAAATGTGTGAGACCAGAAGTGTTTTGGATCTAGGAATTTTCTGTTTTTAGAATGTTTGCATATACACAATGACACATCTTGGTATCTGAGGTAATTTTATACAATATTTTAGTGTACCTGTGTTTTGAGCATAACCTGTCATGTGAGGTCAGGTGTAGAATTTTCCACTTGTGGTATCATGTCAGTATGTAAAAAGTTTTCGATTTTGAAGCATTTCCAATTTAAGATTTTTGGTTCAGGGATACTCAACCTATGTCTATATTCAGTAGAAAATCCTTTTATGAGATTAATGAAAAGGTCATTTTAAAGTGAAACAATTAGTTGCTCTACAGTAGTGTGAATGACTTTTGTTAAGTGGAAAATATAAAATTCATTCAGTTATAAGAGGGCTCTCAGAACTTCTTCTACAAATGAGGTCGTCGCACTGGATAATCTCCTAGGGTCCTAACAGCTTAAAGAGTACATTGCTCTCTTGTGCATGAGCATTTAGACAATTCCTTTTTATGTGTGTATGTGAAAGCAAACCCCTTGTAAGTTATCTGGGTCACAAAATTGAAATACATGCACATTTAGCTTTCTTAAACCCCACATGACTAAGCTGGGTGCTGTGGTACGTGCCACTAATCCCAGTACTTGGGAGGCTGAAAGAAGAGGAGCACAGGTTTGAGGCCAGCCTCTACAACTTAGCAAGACCCTCAGCAAATTGACCCTGTTTCAAAATAAAAAATTTTAAAAGGGATGGAGTTGTAGCTCAGAGGTAGAATGCCCCTGGGTTCAATCTCCAGTGCCCCCTCCCAATAAAAACAAGCCCACATAACTAAAAGCACTGACTCTTTAGCTGTTCCCTCTAGACATGAATTAACTCAATCCTCCCAGTCATTTCCTTTCTTATGTGTCAGAATTTATCTCCGATGACAGAAGAAAATGATTTTACAAACAGAAAGGAATGCAGTCCTTCTCCAGCATGTTGTGCAGCCATGCACACCTGTCCACCCACCCATACTCCTCTGTTCAGTTTAAAAGCTTTTAGAAAGGAGGCCCCTTTATCATGCAAGCTTCGTGAGTCAGTGCTATTGTATTCTCACACGTATGACTGAACGGGCTGTCAAGACCATGTGCTTCACATTTCCCAGTCATACAGTGTGTTTGATGAATTCTTCTTGGAGTTTCTGCAGTCCCTTTCTGTTGGCTCATTAGATCAAAAGTTCTGTGAGTGAAGATAAATCATCTCTTAGTCTGTTAAGGAGACAAACCAACCCACCTATTAGACTTTTGCTGAATGGCAGGTGGTGTGGGGGACACAGTAAAATATGACTCGACCTACAGCACAAGAATCGTCTAGTGTATTGGAAGATGAAAGATATCACAAAAATAATGAACAAAAGGCAGGTAGGGCATGGTGTGCTGACAAGTTAGAGGATGGTGGAAAGGCTGGTGGAGTTAAGAGAAGGAGCCATCAGGATGGTAGAACACTGGGAAGACAGGCTCGTGTGGGAAGGAGGGAGCCAGGACCCAGGATCTGTGCTGGTGCTTGTTGGCTCAGCAGCTGATGGGAGAGGGCAAAGGGCAGTGATTGCTTTGACGTTGTGATATCACAAGTCTGATGGCAGTAACCAATTTACAAAAAGAGGCTCGTGGCCATCTTGAAAATAGATATCACAAGAGAACCAACTGTAGAGATGGTTACTTTTAACTCCTCTCTTGAAAAAGCAGAAGCAGACAGGTGTCAAGTGTCCACTTCAACACCACATGGTTGATGAAGGACAGGCATGGAATGGGAACTCAGAAATGGCTATTCTTGTCAGAATGCTTTTAAGTTTCCTACTTCCCCAACACTGTACATCCACCAAGGTATTTTATTGGTATTTTACGGCATATTCTTCTACGTGGTACAGGTATCTTTTGGCATATTCTTCTAAGTGGTACTTACCTTTTAAAAAATTTAGCTGATCCAGTCAGGCATAGTGGTGCATGCCTATAATCCTAGTACTTGAGAGGCTGAGACAGGAGGATCGAAGGTTCGAGGCCAGCCTCACCAACTTGGCAAGACCCTCAGAAACTTAGTGAGAACTTGTTTCAAAACTAAAAAAGAAAGCAGAATCGGGCTGGGAGTGCAGCTCAGAGGTAGAACACCTCTGGGTTCAATCCCTAGTACCACCAAAATAAAAACAAACAAACAAAAATTAGCTGATCCAGTCTAAAGAATAGATAGAAAGATCACAGTCAAATCTTTTTAGTCAGGCTATTGATCAGGCACTTGAATGACAAATATTCAAATAGAATTCAGACTTCACGAATTTGCTGAAGCCTGAAATGGAAAACAAAAAGCAAAACAAACAAACAAACCCCCTCATATATAATGACACCCGTACCATCATTTTGGTTGACATTTTGTGCATACTAATTGGCAGTATTTTCAAAACAAGTTGAGATTAAGCACTTTTTTTCAGGAAGACACCATGATGATATATCAATGTGAAATTCTGCCACTTTCTGGACATATTTTCAATTGATTTTTCCCATATGCAGATATTTATAACTATAGATGTACAGAGACATACACACTTTCCGAAAGAAAAATCATGATTGATGAGAGAAAATGACCATGCTTCTTCCACAATGTGGTGATGATTGTAACCTCGGATTCTGTTGGGTTTTATCTCCCAAAGTCATTCCACAAAGCATACTTGTCTTTTGTTTTTCGTTTGTTTGTTTATTTTGATTTTAGAGGGAAGCCTCCATCACGTCTCACATTATTGGTCTTTGTGGGAGAAAATAAATAGCAATAAAAAGAGGCTCAACAGATGAATGGATTACAGAATTATGGGATATACACACAATGGAATTCTACTCAGTAATAAAGAAGAACAAAATTATGTCATTGGCAGGAAAATGAATGGGCCTGGAGAAATTATGTTAAGTGAGATTAACCAGTTGCAAAAAGTGAAAGGTCATATGTTTTCTCTCGTATGTGGAAACTAGTGAGTAATTGGGATACAAGAGGGACTTTAGATAATGGAGGAGAAATCCCAGTGGAGGGAGGGAGGTGGTCTAGGGGAGACTGGGGTGGGGGAGAGGGAGAATTAATGAAGCAAACACTTCCATTGACATTATGGACATATGTGAGAATATCAATGCCAATCTCAGTATCATGTGTGGGGGAGGGGAGGGGGTGGGGGAAGCTCACCAAGCGCTGTGTACATGTATGTCACCATCACTATGAACTACATTATGATGTGAGGCTACAATGCACCAATAAAGGTATATAAAAAAGAGGCTAAGAGAGGGAAATGCAAAGATTCAATGCATAATTCATAAGGCATACCTTGGCACTCATTCTTTCCTGGTGGAAAAATGAATGAAGCCATTTCAGAATTTGAGCTTTTACCAGTCCTGCTGAAAGTAAGAGATAACAGCTCTCCTCAACTGCTACACAAGTGGAAAGAACTAGCAGGTGCCCAACAGGACCCAACATATCTGAATTTTCAATTTTTTCCCTATCGAAAGATTGTGGAGTTGGAATGCTTCCCTTTTCTTATATCTAAATGTCATCAAGCCCTGCTGTTGACCTTTTTAAAAAAATATCTTTGTGACCTTCCTAACTCATTATGTCTCTGTCACTCTGTAACTTGAGGTTTTATTACCACACTAGCCTTCAGTAAGCACCAGGCTTGTTACCTCTTGACAATGGACTTGACCTTCTTCCTCTTTCTCTCTGTCTCTCTTTCCTTGCCCCACCCCTGATACACACACACGCACACACACACACACACACACACACACACACACACACAAACACACACAGAAATGACTTGTTTTCAAAAGTACTGCTTTCATTACTTTTCTGCTCAGTCAACTATCATACCAAGAGGAAATCTTTATCTAGCTTCCACCATCCTCCACGTGATTTACCGTGTGTCCCACTCTCTACCCTGCACACAGTCTCCTAAGATCCCCTTTGTGGTTTGTTTCAGGCTATTCACAATGCCTGAGATGCAATTTCAACCTTTCCTATCTGCACCAATCATAGAAGCAGAGACTCTGAGGAAAGTCTGTTAGTTCATCCATCATCAACTACCCATTTCAAGCCCTCTTTCTTCCAGGAAAATATATTTTGACCAATCTGTCCCACATTAAGGATATACATACTTATTTTCTCAATTACAACTGACAATTGGATCCTTAATCTTCCTTTAATATATATATATATTTTTTTGCAGTACTGGGGATTGAACCCAGGGGCATTCTACCTCCATGCTACACCCCCAGCCCTATTTTTTATACTTTTTTATGTTTTTATTGGTGCATTGTAGTCTCACATCACAAT
>PVJS01034806.1:0-21361 GCA_004027185.1 Glis glis
TTTCCCTTCAGGTCCCACCCTGCCACGCACCCTTTCCCATACATGTTAGTGAGATTGGTAGTGGTACCTTCATTTATGGACATAGCATTATTTGGACTGTTCATCAGTTCTTCTTTTTTTCCGTCCCCATCTCCTTCCTCTTATCTCTTTCCACTATTTTACTGGCCTCTCCCCTCAATTATTTAAAGTCCCTTTTGTTTACTATTTTTTCTCTAGCTTCCACATATGAGAGAAAACATTTGATCCTTGACTTTCTGAGACTGGCTAATCTTGCTGAGCATAATATTCTCTAGTTCCATCCATTTTCCTGCAAATGATAGAACTTTGTTCTTCTTTATGGATGAGTAAAATTTTATATTGTGTATCTACCACATTTTCTTTATCCATTCATCTGTTGACAGATCCATAGGTTGTATCCATAATTTGGCTATTGTGAATTGTGCTGTTATAAACATGGATGTACATGTATCACTATTGTATTCTGACTTTTGTTCTTTTGGAAAGATACTGAGGAGTGTTTATATAAGTATGAGATACAAGGTTTTGGCTTTAGATATTTTTTTCAACTTATGAAATGATGAAACTTATTTTCAACATGTAATCTTGTGAAGATAGACTTTATCATATTTGCTGTTGTATATTAGTAATATTTCCCCCTATATTACTAGTGGCCAAATTTATCCCTAAAATCTGCTTAAGTCCTAATAACTTAAATATTCCTAAAATCTGCTCAAATCCTAATGACGTTTTCATAATTTTCCCCCAATTTGTGCTTCACTGAAGATATTTTTATAATTTTTTATGTTAAAATAATAATTTTATCCAATTATTCAGTTCTTGGTTACTTTTATGATTATTAAAATAAAACATCTAAAACAAAATAATTATAGAAAAGAAATGAAATAATAGTCATAAAATTCTACAGAAAACTCTAGACTATTATTTTTAAAGTCCATCTACAAATTGCCTACATAAAGAGAATTTTGAGTAATATTACCTACATCTATTAATCTTTGGGTCTTGCTATGAAGAAATGTAGCTGTTTGTTTGCCTATCTTTGTCCCTCTTTGATATATCATGGTCCTTATTGGCATATTAATTTCAGCTTAAGTTTAAACTTACAATATATTTGCATGAGAGATGAGGTATCTTAGCTCGAGACTGGGTAATTTATAAACAACAGAAATTTATTTCTCACACTTCTGAAAGCTGGGGACTCTGGGATCAAGGCATCGGCACATTCAGGGTCTGCTGAGGGCCTGTCCTTCATAGATGCCACCTTCTTGATGTGTCCTCAAATGGCAGAAGAGCAAAGGAGACAAACAAGCTCCTTCAGGCATCTATCATAAAGGCACTAATGCCATCCATGAGAATCCCTACCCTCATGACCCTTTACCTCCCAAAACCCTACCTCAATAACAACACATTGGGGATTCTATTTCAACATAACAGTTTTCTGGAGATACAAACATTCAGACCATAGTGCAGGCATCAGAACTAGGGTGTGTGAATATAGCTAAAGGGTTTAAGGTTGTGTGTGTATGGTGGCAGGGATGTGGTGGTGGATATTAAATACTTGCTTCTTGTACTTTATACATCAGCCATTGTCTATATACCTTATGTTTATCACCTGAGTTACCTAATTACAGTATTATGACATTAACATTAACATCTATATTCTATAGGGGAGAAAACAAGCTCAGAGAGATTTGTCCAACATCAAACATCAGGTATATGGTGTATGAAAATATATACCCATGTCTATCGAATTCTAAATTCAATTCTATAATTATATGGTGAGGACACAGATGCCACGGAAGAATATACCACTAAAACTCTTCTTGCTCCTACCCTCCAAAATGACCTTTGGGATACACTGGACTCCCACCTTGAAGGATGTCCCTACCACTTTGACCATAGGTGATAATTGTAATCTTCAGCCTTGTTTATTGCCTTCACGTCTAGACACAGAGGAACCTTTGAGTGAAAATGGTGCTGTGTCTCAGGTAATCCTATTAGTCCTTCCCTTTTATAAGTCTCTCTCTCTCTCTGGTTGCTGGATCCTTCCCACAGGCATTTAATATGCTCACAACTTCTCCATCTCTTTAAAAGTAGCTCTTTGACACCACTTTCCCCTGTGGCATCTTCCACTGTCTGTGTTCCCATTAGTTATCAAATTTCTGGAAACAAGTTGTCTCATCCATTTCTTCTCATTCTCCATTGAAATGTCCTCTGCTGAGGTTATCAGTAAACTTTATTGTCAACAACTCCAATAGAGATTTCTTATTCCTTATCTTGAATTTTCAACAGCGTTTGACTCTATCTGTAATCCTTCCTAAAGCTCTTTTTCTATATGTAGAAGCTTAAATTCTTGATTTTTTCTCTCTCTATGGGAACACCTTCGCAGACACCTGTTTTCTTTTGTTTAAGTATTGGAATTCCTACAGGACCTTTCTTTGTCCTATCCTCTTTTAACACTTTCTTGTTAGAGTGTTTCATCTCTATCCTGTACTGCAATTAACATTTTTAATGGGAATAAGATTCTTGATCTGTGTTCATGTAATATTTGGAAAAGTTGATCATGTGTTATGCCAACCTTGGATAATTTTTTTCTGATAACAACTCACTAAAACTGGAAATTAAATAGAAAATTGTATTTCACAATCACTTAAATACAAAATGTATTATCTCTCTTAGGGAATAGATTTCAAGTACTTTACATTAGATCTGTCAAAAATGTATCATTAATGTAATCCCAGTACTTGGGAGGCTGAGACTGGAGGATCCAGGTTTGTGGCCAGCCTCAGCTACTTAGAGAGGCCCTCTGCAACTTAGTGAGACCCTGTTTCAAAATAAAGAATAAAAAACAGGGCTGGGGGTGTAGCTTGGAGGTAGAATGCCCCTGGGTTCAATCCCCAGTACTGCAAAAAAAAAATGTATCATTAATTATATTTTGAGGTCTTCTGTACCTTCACATGTTTTTTTTTTCACTAGATCTAATATGGACTGAAAGGTGTATTAAAATGTACTTTTAATATGTTTCTATCTACTTATCTTTGTATTTATTATAGTTTTTCTCATGGATGCAGAGCCAGGTTATTTTGTGGTTTCTATTCATATCTGCTCTGCATTTTCATTGTGAATTGCATCATTTCTGTAATAAGATTCCTTTGTCTTCTTTAATATCTTATGCTTTAAATTCAACTTGACTGATATTTAAATGGATTCCTCTGTGCATTGGTTTTCTATTGCTGCATAAAAATGACCAGAAACTTGTCAGCTTAAAATATCTATTTATTAGCATACAGTTGTATATGTCATAAGTCTGGTGCACTGGTACAATGTGTCTGCATTCTTTTTTTTTTTTTTGTGGTAACGGGGATTGAATCCAGGGGCATTTTACCTCCGAGCTACACCCCCGGCCCTATTTTTTATACTTTATTTTGAACCCGGGTCTCATGAAGTTGCGGAGGGCCTCACTAAGTAGCTGAGGCTGGCCACGTAAGTGTGCGCCACCACGCCTGGCTTCTGCATTCTAATGGTTGAAATCAAGGAGTAGGCTGGGCTGAGATTGCATCTGGAGGCTCTGGAGAAAAATCTACTTTCAAGGTAATTCTTGTCGGCATGATTCAGTTTCTTTTATCTGTAAAACTGAGGCCCTTGTTTATCTGTGGGTTGTTAGCTGGGCTAATTGCATACCTTGCTATGTTGCCCCCTTCATTTCCAAGCCATAAATGGTGCATAAAATCTTTCTAGTGTTTCAAATTTTTGACTTTGTCTTCTTCCACCATCTAGTAAAAACTTTCTGCCCTTTAAGGGCTTGTGTGATTAGATTAGGCTCACTCAAAAAATTTTCCTTCTTAAGGCTAACTCTACTCTGTAACAGAATTCAATCATGGGAGTGAAATCCACCATCTAGGGGATTAAGTAGGACATGTCTTTTAGGGAGTAGGAAATCTGGGGAGCCATCTTGGAATTCTGCTTTCTTTTTGTGTGCATTTTCTAAATGTTGTGTCTATGACCATTCTTACTAGCCTTTCTTCCTATTTTTTAATGTAAATGTTGACAGGAATTTTATTTGTAATGCTGGAAACTGAGAGGATAAAAACAAAATTGTGGTACATCCATACAATGGAATTCTCTTCAGAAATAAGAAGGAGCAAGCCACTGATACACACAACAACATGGACTAATCTCAAAAGTATTATGCTGACGTACTGAAACCATTCCCAAGAGTACACAGTGTACGATACCACTTGTATGTTTTGGAACAAATTAAACCTTATTTATAGAGAGAAATAATATCAGGGGTTGTTTGAGATTGGGAGTAAGGGGATCTTACTAGTCTTTCTAAAAATCAACTTTTATAATATGTGTTTCATTTCTATTTTCTCTCTGAAGATAATTAAGGAGAGAGACCAGTAGAATACTGGAAGGGGATGGGGAAAAGAGGTGGGGAGGGGGAAAAGAAGAACTGATGAAGAAACAGTTCAAATAATGCTATGTTCATCTATGAAGGTATCATTACCAATCTCACTAATATGTTTGGGGAGGGGTGGGTAGCAGGGTGGGATCTGAAGAGAAATATACCAAGTGCTATGAGCATATATGTTTGAATCACTTTGAACCTCACTATGATATATAATTACAGTGTACCTATAAAAGTATTAAAATGTGTGTTTGATGTAAATAACATTTAGTACAGTTTTAATTTGTGGTTTAAAAGTGAATTTTTATTCTATAATGTGGGTTTATTCCACATTGATTTATAGAATCGTGGTTTTAATTTTTCAGTGTATTTTAGGCTCTACCTTCTATTTTATTCTTTCCTTAAAAATTTTCACTATATTATCTGTAGGTACATTTTTTAACATTCATTGGTGTGTTTCTTCTAATCACTTACAAGCTCTATATTTGAATTCTTCATGTAGACTTTTGTCATATCCCTTTATAATTTTATAAGTTTAGAGCTTTACCTTTTAGGTATAACTTACTTGATACATATAACCTTCTATTTTTTTTTAATAGCATCCACTTGCTCATTTGGACAAAAATTTACCAGGCTTCCAATGATTAATTAACAGAAATACAATGATTCCTGATGAGAGTCAGGAAACTAGATCTTAGCATCAATAATATCTTTGTATGTTAGTTGTGAAAAAAAGAATTATGTTATAGAGGCATTATATATAATTCTTTTCAAAGCCATAAAAACAAGATATAACTTTATAAATATTAAGGTTAAGAGGAACACATGCCTATAATTTGTTGGGCTTGTTTCTAAATGTGATCTCCCATCCATGTTCCCACAAATATTTAGCCTGATTTTCTTTTGGGGAGCAAAGTCTACAGAACTCATGATTATGAACCACCTTTTTATAAAATATTTATTGATAAATTATGGCTCAAAATCAGAATTTTTCCCTTGAAATGACCTTACCACTCCTGGGTATCTACCCAAAGAAATTGAAACCAGACCACCATAGTAATGTGTGCATATCTATATTTATATCAGCTCAATTCACCATAGTCAAATTATGGAACCAGCCTAGGTGTCCATCAACAGATGAATGAATTACAAAATTATGGGATATACACACAACAGAATTCTACTCAGTCATAAAGAAGAACAAAATTATGTCATTTGCAGGGAAATGTATGGAACTGGAGAATATTATGCTAAGTGAGATTAGTCAGTCACTAAAAGTGAAAGATCAGATGTTTTCCCTCATATGTGGAAGCTAGGGAGAGATTGGGACACGGGAGGGACTCCAGACAAAGGAAGAAAAACCCAAGTGGAGTGATAGTGGGGGCCTAAGGGATGGAGGCAGGTTGGGGGGAGGGAGACTCGATGAAGGAAACACTTCAATGGACATGGTGTACATGCACAAATTTATCAATGCCAATTTCAATGTCATCCACGAGGAGGGTGAGGGAGTTGGGTGGGAGCTGAGGGGAGGCTCGCCAAGTGCTATGTGCACGTATGTTACTATCACTCTGAACTTCATCATGATGTATGATTTCAGTGCACCAAAAAATTGTATTTTACAAATTTTAAAAAAATCAGAATTTTGCCCTTAAAAATGACCTTCAATTACCCAGTTACATTTCTTTATTTTATAAGTGAAGAAATTGTGGCCCAGGTGAATTAAATGACCCATCTAGGTGGATTAAAACACCAGTTAGATTAAAACAGTTGACTTCTATTGCATGTTATTTCGTTAAGAGTACATTTTGCTTTCCTTTTGCGAAAAGACCTAAAATAATTCCAAATAAAAATATTATTTGAACCACTTAGAATATAATATGAATAACAAACTTTTAATCTATGACTTGAGTCACTTATTACCATATTGACCTTCAGCATCAGAGTGTAGAGTTCAGCAGTTAATTGGAGCTATTGGCAGGTTTAACTGTGTGGTTTTAAGCATTTTGAGGTATTATGAACTTGGAAATCCCAGACATTCCCTGTGTTTGACAAAATCCCTCTATAATTTAGTTCTTTTTATGTTTGGTATCAATTCTTTAATATGTGACTGCTCTCTGTGTAGGGTTTTCTTTTTATGAAACTTGTTTGCCTTTTCATTTTCTAAAAGGTGTAACATTTTCTAAAAGGTAAAACAAATGAAGTACAAGGGCTCTTCCTCTCATGGTTTCTTATAATTCTAAACTGCATATCAATATATTCTCAAACAGAATCAGAATGTTATTTTCATTAACATAATAATCAACTATTTCTAGTGATTTCAACATCCTTTCCCCTACTTTAGCCTATTTATTTTAAAATGATTTCCTTTCATGTCTAATCATTATTTCTTTATAGTTTGAATGAGATTACTTGGCGAACAGTTGAGTACGGATTTTCCTCATTTGTTCTCTTCCTCCTTTACCTATAAAGATAAAACACAATCATAATATGCTGGTAAAAATGTACTGGAAGTAAGAGTAACATGTAAATAGGTTCCTCATTATTATTAATTTTTATTATGACAAAATGTTATTGCATATTTTGGTCATATTAGAGGTCCTATTTCCACATAGGCCTTCTTATTGCTAGTGTGGAATTCTAGAATGGACATAAATTTTGGGAATTAATTTTAACTTTTCCATGTGTGATCTGTGTGAACTTGGGCAAGTCATTTAACCAGTCAGGGCCACCATTTCATTTATAAAAACACAGCCAATAATGCTTTTGTTTCACAATTATAAATATTAAATGATATAATGAAAGAGTTCAGGCACAATGAACCTGGTTATTGGAGGGCTCTGTAAATTTCACTTTATCTTCTTTTTAATCTCTACTGCTGCTTTTAATCTCAGGGTTTATTACTTCTGGTTCAATATGGCCCATCCACCCAAAGCCCTTCTAGTCTACCTCTTAGTCTATACACTTGCAGGTAGAAGATAGTCCAGCCAATTGATATGCTTGCAAATTAAAAAGTGTGTGCATATTGTCTCCAGTTGATTAGTCTGTGCATTAAATTATTATGATGTTTAAGATTAGTTAATTCATTGTGCTGATTCTACCATGGTGAAATAATTCAGTGATAGAGACAATAGGAAAGCTCTCTTATTTTTGTTTAAAGAATATAAGCAAGAAAATTTTACATAATGCCTTTTGGAGCAGTCTTATTCTTCATAATTGCCTGAGATATTTCAAGGTGCTTTGCTATAAATCTGAAGATTTAAAAACAATGTTTTACAGTCTGGCCCACTAAGAATAATGACCTCTCCTGTTCCTTGTTTTTCTGGGTGATTAAGGGTTTCCTGACTGGCCCTAGGCCATCTGCCCTGACTTTTTTTTTCTCCCAAGGATTTAGAACCATATTGTCAAAAATAATCTCTTATTCTGAGAGATTTTTCTTGCCCCAGAGATAGAAAGTGTTTGCTACGTGTGTTTCAACTCTGCATGAAAAATCTTACAAGCAATGCTTCTTGTTGATGGTATAGAACAGCCCCATCATTTATGCTCCTTTAACTAAATTAGGTGTAAATTATTTCAAGGAGGCCAAAGTTCTTCCCTGTGTTCCTATGAGGATAATTTCACAAATACACAGCACGTCCTTCCAACCACAGGTTTGGGGCAGGGAGAAGAAAACAAGAAGAAGGAGCTATGGCCTGGGGCCAGTGCACACCTCTCCATAGGGGGTTTCCAGCATGTGGGTGATTTTTTAACCGAGCTGACATAAATCAGACTGTGCGCAATGGCGTTCTGATCACTGTGCTGGGAGATGCCTGGATAGTGTTACGCTTCCCTCATTAGGAGGCACTGGAGTTGAGCTGGGGAGTTGAACTTTCAGCTGTATCAAAATAACAGTGTGCAAGCAAAGAAGAGTCTAGGATGGGGGTGTGCCCCAAATAACCCAACCTTTACAGATAGGTTATGAGCAGTGTTCTGGTCCCTTGTCCTTAGAGATAATTTATTTACAAACTGAGCTCAATAAAACTAAGAAGCATTTAGTCTATGAATTCTGTGGTTTAAATCTTTTAAATGAGAATTGGGTCTCATTCTCTCTCAGCTGGGACCTTCCGCCACAGTGGCCTACTTTCTCAAATCCTGCTAAAACTGAGTGCATAATGTGTAATAAAATTTTAGTGTTCAGAAACATTTTATTTAAGCCAAATTATTTATTATTTATAGTCATTAGTTTTGTGTGAAAATTGGGTGTTTAAACAGAATTGGGTGTATAGGTTAAAAATACAAAACTTTCTAATCCAAAAAAAAAGAGTTAAATATAATAATCATGCTACTACAGGAGAAAAACATGGTAAATATAACACAATAAACAAGTAATTATAGCATAATATAACATAGAGTTGATACCAAATCTATCATTCATATAAAATATGTAAATAGGTATAAATCACCTACTAAAAGAGATTTGCAAGTTAGCCAATAATTCAAAACAGAATGCTATACATTGTATACAAGACATACCAAATACACACAGAGATTAAAAAAAACCCTAAAGATAAGGTATGAATAAAGAGATATCAGGCAAATTAAAACAATAAGAAACAAGAAGGTTGATTTTGATATGAGATACAATAGAATTGAATAAAACTACATATTTGCTTGCCTTTGTTAGTAATTTCACTTCTAATAATTTACTCTGTAGATATACTTTCAACCATACAAAATTATATATGCACAAGATTATTCACTAGTAACATTTTTAACTAAAATAATTATAAATATCTAAACATAGGAAATGAATTGAAAAACCTATGTGCATGCACAGTAGAATATTATGCATCTATAAAAGGAAGAATGTGAAGGAGCTTTATGAAGTAGTAGAATAGTTATTTCTAGGATGTGCATTGAGTGAAAAAAGCAAGGAATATAGTAAGATACCTATTATATAACAAATATGAGCTGGGCGTGGTGGCGCACGCTTGTAATCCCAGTACTTGGGAGGCTGAAACTGGAGGATCTGGGTTCATGGCCAGCCTCAGCTACTTAGTGAGGCCCTCTGCAACTTAGTAAGATCCTGTTTCAAAATAAAGAATAAAAAATAGGGCTGGGGGTGTAGCTAGGAGGTAGAATGCTCCTGGGTTCCATCCCCAGTACCAAAAAAGAAAAGAAAAGAAAAAAAAAGAAATATGGGGGAATAAGGCAACAAATACGTATCTGTTGACTTTCAAGAAGAAGGATGCTACAGTTTTGATTTCAAATGTTCCCCAAAGGCCCCTGTGTTAAAGGCTTCATCCCCAGCTCGGTGCTGTTGGGCAGTGGTGGAACCTTTACGAGGTGTGGCCTAGTGGGAGTTGTTATGTCACTGGAGGCATGCTTTTGAAGGGGATAATGGGACCCTAGTCCCTTCTTTGCCTTTCTCACTTCCCAGCCATGAGGTGAGCAATTTTGCTCTACCATGCACTGAACCATGATGGGTTGCTTTCCATAGGCCTAGGAGTAACAGGGCCAACCAATCATGAACTAGGACCTCTGAAATTATGAGCCAAAATAATCCTTTTCTCTTTATAAGTTGATGATCTCAGATATTTGTTATAGTAGTCAAAAGCTGACTAACATAAAACAAGGATAAACAAGAAAACACTGAAACTGGTTACCTGTAAAGGAGGAATGGGCTGTTAGGATAGGGGAAAAAACAGCACTTCTCTGAGCATAACTTTGTGTGCAGTTTTGACATTTGGAAGCATGTCAATTTTCTTTATATTCAAAAATAAAGCCGGGCGTGGTGGCGCACGCTTGTAATCCCAGTACTTTGGGAGGCGGAGACCGGAGGATCCGGGTTCGTGGCCAGCCTCAGCGCTCTCTCTCTCTCTCTCTCCCTCTCTCTACCTAGTGAGGCCCTCCGCAACTTCGTGAGACCCGGTTTCAAAATAAAGTATAAAAAAAAATAGGGCCGGGGGTGTAGCGCGGAGGTAGAACGCCCCTGGGTTCAATCCCCCGGTACCGCAAACCCCCCCCCCAAAAAAAACAAAAAAAACAAAAAAACAAAAATAAACAAAAATAAAATTAACTCTTGACAGAACATTTGAGCTGGTGTTGGGTAAAAATAGGTTTATGGGAATGGGGATGAGCAGGGAAAGAAACTGAGATTTACTTTAGTGTGTACAGAACCTTTTACATAGATTATTTCATTTACTCCAAAATGAAACCCTTTGCGTTGGGAATTATTATCTCTGTTTTACAGATGAGAAAATCGAGGCTCAGAAAAGTTGAGTGAATTGCCTAAAGCTAAAGATACCAAGGGAGGGAGCCAAGATTCCATCTAGAAAGGGTCTGAGTACAGAAGGCATACCAAAGCCTGCCACTTTCCCAACACTCTAAGAACTGAATCAATCGTTTAGCATTTTCACTTTTAATCTTTGACTTCTCCACAATTTCCAAGGGTCATGTCTAAATGAGAAACCAGGGAACCAATGCAGTCCATGTAGATAGACTATGTGTGTGGTTGAGGTGGCTTTGAACACTGTTTTGAAGTCGATATTAAATGTTGATTCCAAAAGGGGCTATTTATTGAATCCCTGCATGTAGTCACACCTTGGGTTTTCTTTGGTGGTCTTCCTTCTAAGTAATGACAAAGTAAGACATAGTTTATTTTATGAGAACTGAGAAAATCACAGCACAGGGTGGTCTTAAGTTTCAGAAAAATTTAGCTTTTGTTAACATAGATTTTTCCAATCCTTAAAGTCACACTTCTATGCATAAACAAAAGTTTTAAGAGTCATATGTTTTCAATGGGCAGTGAACTTCTCAGTGAGCACTCGAGAGTGTTTGCCATTCAGTCGTGGTTACTGAGCAGGCTGGACCGGTGATGAAACGCATCGTGGTTGAAACTAGTTGCTGTCTGCCAACTGTGCCTTACATTTATCTTTATGGATTTTTAAAGTTACCAATAGTTGTATTATGGCATTCCACAGACTTGCTGCTTTCTGATTAATTTTTCACTTCAAACACATGAGAATTGACTTTCTTGCATTCCAATATGTATTTCCCTAGGCAAAACTGTCTGAAAGGAATTAAACTCAACTAATATTTTTTCTTTCGTTTTGGCTTGAAACATTCCCAAGGCTTTGCGAAATATGGACTCACATTATATTTATGGCCAAAATAAAAAAACCATTTAAATATATATTAAATTGCAGAGTCAGATAATGATTATGGCATACATATATAAAATTTGTTATATTTGGTTTTGCTTGAATAAGTTGAAATAATTATTAACTTAAAGGTTTTATAAATTTAGTCATGATCAGTGTGTTAGGTGCCTTTCTTATTTATTTCCCATTAATATTGTAATAAATAAGAAATAAAATCATAGCCAAAAAGACTTTCTTCACAATATAAAAATATTACAGATTTAAATTTGAATTTACTGTGATCATGGCATTTAACATTTCCTTTTGAGTAAATTAATAATTACAAATATACCAAATAAAATAATAGTATAAAATATTAGTAAAATAAATGCACATTTGTGTGTAAGCAGTATATTTTTGTGTATGTTTCCTAGTATTTTTTTTTAAAACAAAATACATCTAGTCAATTACTTCATACAAGATCACTTTAAATTAGATTTCTCCTTTAGGACAAATATCTTTGCCAGAGTCCAATTAGGAGAGAGAAACCACATGGTAATATCCATAGAGAAAGTTAATGTATCATATTATTAGTTATAGCAGCGGTTTAGTATAATGTGGGATTGGCTAGTAAATAGTAAAGAGAACTTGAAAGAATACACGGATAACAGATATAAAAAGCAGGTACTGCTGCTAGGACTAAGATAGATTCTAATGAAGAGTCCCCACTCCTACAAGGCTGAGGTTCAGGTCTTGTCTGAGAGGAAGCATTGGATCACTGGATGGCAGAAAAGTCAATGCTCTGTCATGCTGCAGTACTGGTTCTGCATCTGTTAAATGATGTTAGTTCCTGGCTCTGACCCTTACTAACCTAGGCAAGGTGTGTCACCCCTAAGTGCCCCTTCTGTCATCTGTAAAATAGAATCAAAATGAATTCTATCAAAATGGATTCTTTGTTGGATTGTTGAGAGAGTTCAGTGAATATACTGTATGTAAAGCGCTTAGACCTACAAGTGGCACAGGGTATGGTCTCAACAAATAGCTAGTAATTATTTCTTAAGACTTCACATTTATCAGACTGGAAGTTTAAAATTTTATACACTTTTATAGCAACATATTTTTCCAGCTAAAATCCTTTAGGACCTCAAAGTGTTTAGAACTCACAAGACTATGGCCTGTTCATTGGTTCATGCAGCAATTGTGAGTGTCAACCAATGGCTGGGTGTGGTAGTGCACACCCATAAGTCCTATATTTGGGAGGCTGAGACAGTAGGGTCACAGGTTCAAAACCAGCCTCAGCAACTTAACGAAACTCTCAGCAACCTAGCAAGACCCTGTTTCAAAATAAAAATTAAAATTAAAATAGGGCTGGAGGTGTAGCTCAGAGGTAGAATGCCCCTGAGTTCAATCCTCAGTACTAAATCAAAAACAACAACAAAAAAACCCAGCAACTACCAATGGATGTCACCTGTCAGTGGGGGACAGGACCTGGCTCCAAATGAGAGTTATGTTTTCAGATTTATTAATTCCAATGTTGTTTAATCAGAATTCAGCATATCTATGCTATAAATAAGTGCAATTTTTAGTTAGAAATAGGATATATTCACATTGCTAACTGCTGTTAAAATGCTTCCTAAGCTATCATAACTATTATATGGAAACCTTTTTTAAATGTGATTTATGGAAAAGCACCCACCCTTTTGTTAAATGGAATAACTTACATCATCCCTAAATTTTAGTGTTTTTTTGTACAAATGATGATGTTGGACTTGGATTTTCAGAACACATTGACTCAAATGACCAATATAAGACATGCTAAAATTGGATGACAGTATTTGGCCAAGTTCTCAGAATCGCCCACAAAACTGGAAGAAAAGGGGATTGTCTTCAGGCCAGTTTTAGCCCAGTGTCTAAAAGAAATACCCTGTAGCTTCATGAGACTTCAAAAATATTACAGGTATTTAATGTAGATCTTTTAAGAAGATGGCAAAGAGGATATTAACATTGTATCATACACAGTGCTTTCTAAAAATCTTCTGAAAACAGTAATTCCTTTTTCCTAATTACTTCTTTCTCATAGGAACTTCTTTTTCTCTTTCATATACTTTACTTTGATAACTAAAATATCACTTAGTATCTATCTCCATTCTGCAGGCTCAGCCTACATATCTTGGTTTTTCCACTCCTTTGTGAAAGGAGTGGGTCAACCCAGAGAGGGGTCAGAGACTACAAGCAACGTCTTGCATCAATTCCTAGATCCCAGAGGACCTGTCTCTATGCCTGTTTGACTGAGCTATGTGGGAGAAGAGGATGTATTCAAGAGAGCCACCTTTAAGGGAGCTCTACCAGGTGGGAGTCTGATCAATGTAAGGCCTGGAAATTTAACCAGTTCTACCAGTACTTCTCTTCCTTGAAAGATGAGTAGAGAAAAGGATAGGTGGGTTTGGAGATAGAAATTCTCTTTACCTCTAAAGTCCAACAGTTACCAAGACCCAGCATCAACGCAAAGGGAACACTTCAGCTGTAGAAATAATTCTGGCTTCTACTTAAGCATGTTAACTTAAAAATTTTGAGGAATCACTATATAAATGAGCATTTTAGATTCAGAGGAGATTGGGTTTCCATTTACAAAATATTATTACAAATCCTAAGCGATGAACAGCATACATAGATTCAATTTTCATTCCAAAAGGCTATCAGGGAAGGTCAATTATTATACATTCTTGTGTACCTTCAAGTCATACCCTTGAAAATTAGTGACTAAATTTTCAAATAATCTTATGACATATACTTTGCCTCTCCATCATGCAGTTACATATAACAGAAAACTGACTTCTTCAGACTATTATTCCTTATATTAACACAGGAATAAAATAATTTATAAAGAAATAACATCAATTCTTCCACAAAATAAACTATATGATGCTAAGGCATTATTGAAATTTGTGATATTAATTTTTATTAACCCTAATTTTATTTTTATATACTTTTATTGATGCATTATACTTTCACATAATTAAGTAGTTCAGAGTATACATGTGCACAGCACTTGGTGAGCTTTCCCCCGGCTCCCTCTCCACTCCCTCCCCTTCCCCATACATGATATTGAGATTGGCACTGGTATTCTCACATAGGTACATAATGACAATGGAAGTATTTCCTTCATTAATTTACCCCTCTCCCCTATATCAACTCCCTCACTCCACTGGGGTTCCTCCTCCATTGTCTAAAGTGCCTCACGTATCCCAGTTACTCCCTAGCTTCCTCATATGAGAGAAAACATGACCCTTCACTTTCTGTTACTGGCTGATCTCACTTAACATAATGTTCTCCAGGTCCATACATTTTCCTGCAAATGACACAATTTTATTCTTCTTTATTGCTGAGTAGAATTCCATCGTGTGTATATCCCATAGTGATATTAATTTTAAGCTTCTCTGAATCTGCAAAACTAAGACATCAATGACAACAATTGTTTTGAGTGAGAATTTCTATTTTATAATGCCTGTACATGAGGGCAATGGTGAAATATACTGTACAGAATAAAGCTGGGTCATAATTGCTTAGTAATAGTCTCCTAATCGGCTGAAGCAGCCCCATTGACCTTCAAGAAGTAGGTGGTAGAGAATAGGAAGGATAAAATGACAAAAGCACTGCAAAGAAATATACTAGAGGGAGGTAGCTTGCAGAATAATATGTTATCAAGGAATATTATGAATGGCAGTTATCTTTTTGCTCTTAGTAATTATTTTTACATTTTCTAAAAGTATCCAACATGTTTATTTATTGATGATGACATATATATACATATATATATACATATATATTTATATATGTTGGCAGCTTTGCTTTTGCATATGTAAAGGCCACAGTATATTTTCAAAGTTCCTAAACAGCTTGCTCTTATTTTTCAATATTGCAGTTGTTGCCACTTGGAAACCAATTCCCTGTTTTTTTGTACCTTTAACCAGCTCTTTTTCATGACCTATAGTGGTGTCCACAAAATCTTCACCACTCACTTTCCATGCAACTCATAGTGAGTTTCTGTATCATTTGTGGATGGAAAACGTCTCCAATTATATGGCTTTCTAAAAAGTTCACTTTTCATATTTCACCTAACCCACTAATGACTTAATGTTTACCAATCATTTAGCAGTGTTGTAATCAAAGAATGTTCTAAGTCTTTTAATCATTGGCACCTGTGTTTAGTTCCTTCCCAAAGTGTGCATGTCATCATAGCTTGGTTTGGAAGGCTGGGAAAGTGTCATGATATTAGGGGAGGGGAACACCATATTAACTGACACTCATTCATGGAAATGGCTTGTGCATGTTCGGTGGATTAGTAGAATCTTAAATTAAAAATTATGGGAAGTAATATGTTTCTACACTTTCAGCCAAAACATTTATTAAGCCAATCTCAAAAGAGATATACTATGATCCACACTTTCACATGTCTGCCAAGGAAATCGGTCTCTTGGTGCCCTACATTTTGCAGAATGGTAAATAAGCCTGGCTTAATGACCTTGTTGGCTGCGCTGCTCAAAAGTTGAGGTCAGCCTGCCAGACTGGCTTTGGCCACCTGAAAACTTGTGTTCTCTCTCCCTTGGGCACTCTCACCAAGGCAATTTCTTCCAACCATTTCATTTTGGTCTGAACATTATTGTAACACTTTTATGTATTTCTTTAGCTTGGGAAGATGATATACATATGAAGTTATGGTTTAAAGATAATGCGTTTCCCCTTTACTTCATATTATGTAAGGTTCTATGTTTCTTCAATTAAGAAAAATCTTGACATATGATAAAAATATTCCTGTACTTGTACCAGTAATGAGCCAATTATACCTCTAAACTATACCTCTAAAGATATGTTTCTGCAGGCTCCTGACTTTTCCAAAAATAAAATTTATGGTGAGAGTCAGACATTTTAGAAGTGTATTCTTATACCCCCACATCTTTACAATATTTATTGTTATTTTTCTCATAGTATTGCAAAGACTAAAGAACCTAATGAAGTTATTTCAGAAGCTACTCCTTATCATTTCCAATGGAAATATGATGGAATTAGTCACAGTATAGAGCCATCGGCAAATTGGCAATTTGCTCTCATAATTTATACAAAACACCTACTTGATCCTTAAGCACTAACAGCATACTACAGCCAAAAAGAATTTGGTGAAATGTGGGTGTAGGTGTGAGTGTGGGTTTGGGGAGAAAACCCAGCAGCATTATTCTCACCAGGGTATGCTTTCACACATCCACCTACTTTATTTAATACCATGCTTATGCGATCACTTCATTTCCACAGTAACAACCAGTAGTCAATTTTATTTTCAGGGTTATTTCCCCCAATAAATAAATTTCAAGATTTCAGTAATCTCACATGCATATTTAAAATAAAGAAATAATTAACTACATTGAAAATTGGATGCTTGCTAGTAGGTTAGGCTCCATCTAGTGAACTAACCTCATGGTATTTTCAGTTGTGATTTGTGCCAAGTAAAAAAAAAACACAAATGCTTATAGATCAAATTCTTTTACAGTTGCTAGCCAATTGTAAAACAAAAAATAATCCCACAATTATAAAATACTAACATATAAATAAATGTAAGATAAAAGATCGTACCCCTCTAGTTCTGATGAAGCAAAATATTTAGGCATGCATTTATTATTCAACACTCAATAAAATTTAATTCTGGAGCATCTTTTGCATGTTCAAAACTGTCATTAACCCTTTGGGGTTTTATTATAAAACAAAAGCTTCATTTGACCCTCCCAGTGTTTATAATAAAATCTTTAAGAGTGTTCCAGAAATAATTATGTTTTCCCCCAGTTTAAATATGAACATAAGAAAGTTAAAATAATGCAAAACTTTAAAGTATTCACCATGAAGAAAGCCTCATGCTTGCAACTTTGCTGATAGGATTTTGTTCTTTGTTTAGATGACTGCCCTTTTTATCATAATTTTCAACATCATCATCATCTCATTGGTTATTATTCCTATGCTTCTCATATATTCACTTGTGTATTCATGTGACAGACTCATAGTAGAATCCATTAGATTGCCTGAGGCTGGTTTACATGATCAGTATAGTGTCACAGCTAAGATTATTGCCTTTACATACCTACTCTAATGCTAGTAGCTCTCACTGCTTCCCTATACTGTTTCTAGTTATTACTCCAAATTAAATATTAAATTCTCAAATGGGCTTATTACCAGAAGAAACACTCAACACATATTCTAGACAAATATTTAAGATCATTTAGGCTTTTCAGAACTGCTTAGGGCAGATGAGGGTAATTAGTGGTATTGTACTTTAACCTTCATGAAACTAGTAGGATAAGACCGAATACATGGTGACCAGGCCCTAAGACTCTCTTTTTAAGGACAATAAAAAGCCATGCGGACTTTTGAAAAATTGGGAGAGTTAAGTTGGTAGCTTTTGAAGATCCAAAGAAGAATCATACAACTTTAGAGTTATAAGGAAAGAAACTCATGTTAGGGTCCAGAGGCAATTTGTTTGGGCATGCCTAGGCTTCATTACCTTACAGGAACATTGCAGTGAGCAAGACCTCCCCAACCATCACCATTACTAAGAACAATTTCAACAAAATCATTGACAGTGTTCTTAAATATAAATATTTACAGTTATCTGTTCAGGAAAAGTAATGTAGAATTTGGAAATATTTTTTATATTAACACATAGAGATTTAAAGGCAAAAGTTGAAGTTTTTTTTTGTCTTGTACTGGGGATTGAACCCAGGAACATTCAAACTCTGAGCTACCCCCTTCCATTATTATTATTATTATTATTATCATTATTATTTTAAATTTTGAAACAGGGTCTCCCTAAGTTGCTGAGGCTGGCCTCAAATCTGTAATCCTCTTTCTCAGCCTCCCAAATACTAGGATTACCAGCATGTGTCACCATGTCCACCTGTATTTTTTCATGAAATATAATTTTAGGTAGAATTAAATCAGAGAGGAAAATACTTATACTCCTGACAGAACTATCAATGATAAGTGATGATGTGATACCAGGTAATTAATATGATTTCAATTTACCCACTGACAGTTAAATAATAAAAAAGTGTCAGGACTATTCTTTCAAGTTATTCCTTTAAATAGTTACTCAATATTTCCTTATCAAACATTTATTAATTATTCTCCATGGGCCAGGCACTGGTATAGGTGGTAGAGTTATAAAAATGAGTAGGTCATGAAAAAAAAAAAGAGTATTTTTAGGAGTAGTGAGGAACTTAGTGTAACCTGCAGGAAGGAACTATGAGGAGTGGGGTAGTTTGGTAAGGGATAAAGATGGGGAAAGTACAGGTTGAAAGACTTTGTGTACCAGGTCAGAAAGACTGAACTGGACCTTGTAGATAATGAGAAGTCATTAAAGATATTTAAGCACTAATGATGATTTTTCTTTTCAAAAAAACTCAGTATGTTTAAAGTATAATGGATGATACATAATATATATTTTTTCCTCCTTGGTTTTGTTGAAGTGAGCTGCTGTGGAGTCCTCAGAGTATTGTTATCTTTATACTCTTTGGGGCCTCATTGACCCCCTTTTGACTCTGAATTAGTTCCATTATTAATGACCTTTAAGACCATGCCAATTGTGCCAAAGTAAAAAGATACAGTATATATTGTCCCTGAGGATAACTAAATCCTGAATAGTAACATATATCCCTAAATCATTTGGTTTGAGAGTCCATGCGTTTCCTTTAACTGCATAATTGCCGCATTTGAGCTTCAGTCACTTTGACTTACTTTGCACAGCTGAAGGTGGCTGAGATAACACTGGGAACATGGGGATATCTAAGAGGGATAAACACTAAAAATTAATAAGTGTGGAGAAATCAAATTGTGTTGGCCACACTGAGTATTTGTGGGCATAATGAATTTAGAAAATTATTTGTAAAAGTGACTTATGAACTATCTGTAAAACGTTGTGATTTTTTTGAATAAAAGTCTCTGAATAAGGCATCAAAGATCATTTTACTGAGTATCCAAGATTTTGAAATAATGCCAATATTCTCGTGTATTGTAAAATACTTGGCCTAATTGATATTTTCAAATGTAACCTTTCCTGGGATTTGAAGAAGGATTACTTGGTGCTCTGGTTTGAGATAAAATATTCCTTTCTTATTTGATGTCCTTTTTATAAACTTCTTAAGCATATGTTAAATTATGATGATAGTCACCTGCTGTTGATTAGAATATCTATATTTAGAAAAAATGAAGCTAGGAGTGGTGGCGCATGCCTGTAATCCCAGTACTTGGAATGCTGAGTCGGGAGGATCTCAGGTTCAAGACCATCCTCAGCAACTTAGCAAGGCTTTCAGCAACTTAGTGAGACCTGTTTCAACATAAAAAATGTTGCCTGGAGATAGTTTCCCAAAGGTAGAATGCCTCCCTCAGTTCAATTCCCAGTACCCAAATAAAAAGTATGAAAACATTTTTTAAATGAATGGATGATAGAATATCTCCACAATTTGTTTGAAATTGGGGCTGGAAATGGGAATAGAAGATAATTAATACAATTAAGTATACATATGCACTGATAATTAATACAAATAAACATACATATACATATTTATTTGTAAGAATACAAATAAATATAATATGCACTGTACATGTTTAATATAACACATAGAATATGATAAGATCCAGAATTTCTAAAGCAATGAAACACTAATCATAATGAGGTATTGTTTCATGAAAAAGGAGTCCATAGTCAAGCAAGTTTGTCAGTGATGGATTATTACTTTATTTTGTCTTTCTTAGAAAACCAAACACATATTAGTACTTTAAAGTGTTCTAGAAGTTCTGCCATAATGAAGCCCATTTAACTTTGTTTACTCTCATGCTTCTAAAACCCATTTGTGTTTAAATACTCTTTCCTCCTCAGAATACTTATTAATATTGCATGGGATTCTAGTATTCTAAGGAACATTCTCTGGGAAAAGTTGACACAGAATATAAGTAAATATAATTTACTACACATACAGAGGTGTATATGAACACAATAAACAGAACACATTGCCCTGATTAGGTGGAACAGGCTGTCTTGACATAATCTATATACTTTGAAGGTTTATAAGTGATTACAGTGCTTGGTTCATAGTAGGTACTCACTCAATAAATTATCGACTTAAATGAACCAAGTTTAGTGTGTAGACACCTTACTCTCTCCACCCCAACCTACAATGGTCAGTTTTCTAGAGCACTTCTTGAAGTCCCTTTTATATGTAGCCAGACAGTACGTTGAATAAGTTATTGTGATCCCTTGTAATTAAAACTCCGCTTGGCATGTTTTAACTTACTGTGTTACAGCAAGGAGCTTGCTTTGGTGGTTGTAAAACACTGCTTAGTGTGAAACTCTACCATGCTGAAGTGGATCATATAACAAGTAACCATCAGGAGATTGTTTTCTCAATGTTACATTACCTCTGTCCATGATGGAGAACCATTAGTCTTTGGGGCCCGCTGCTCTTCCTGGACCTCACATTTTTTCAGCATTCTCTCTTCTGATGAAATGTCTTCTCTTAGGTTTTGATCATTCCTTTTTTTTTTAAGTTTTTTTGTGCTTTTATTGGTGCATTGGAGTCTTACATCACAGTGAATATCAATTTGATGCTAACATACATGCACACAGCTCTTAGTGTCCCCCCCCCGCCTCTCCCCACCCATATGAAGTACCAAGAATGATGCTGGTTTATTCTCACATGTACATATTGTTCATGATAGTAATTCCACTGATTCGCTTCTTTCTTGCCCTTCCCCTTCCCTTGTACCACTTCCCTTG
>PVJS01034807.1:0-21361 GCA_004027185.1 Glis glis
AAAAAAAAAAAAAAAAAAAACCCTGGAAGGAGTCCCAGCAAGATGCCAGGACACAGCGGCTGGGGCTGGGAGGAGAGCTTTGGCCACGCTTGTCTCTGTGTACTGTACTGCACAGTTCCACTTTTCTTTTCTTTTTTGGAACTGGGGATTGAGCCCAGGGGCGTTCTACCTCCGAGCTACACCCCTGGCCCTATTTTTTATCTTTTATTTTGAAACCAGGTCTCACGAAGTTGCAGAAGGCCTAAGTAGCTAAGGCTGGCCGCGAACCCGGATCCTCCGGTCTCTGCCTCCCAAGTTACAAGCATGCGCCACCACGCCCGGCTTATTTTTTATTTTGAAAAAGGGTCTCACTAAGTTGCGGAGAGCCTCACTAAGTAGCTGAGGCTGGCTGCGAACCTGCGATCCTCCTGTCTCAGCCTCCCAAGTACTGGGATGACAAGCGTGCACCACCACGCCTGGCTTATAGTCCCACTTTTCTAAGGGCATTCAGTAATTATTAATAATTTGAGTATCTGCTATGTGCCAGGCTTGGTGCTAATGATGGGGTGCAGGCCTGTGGGGCTTAAGGAGGCAGACCCAGAAAGACACCATCCCAACTGTAGGAACAGGACAGAAGCCTAAATAGCAGGACGGCGAGAAGCAGCTGGAAGCAGCTGGAAGGCGTCCGTGGGGAGCTTGCCGCTGGGGAAGGTAGGAATGTTCAAGAACTGTCCACCAGGTATAGAAACATGGAATACATTTCAGAAAGGGGAGAAGTATACATAGACATATGAGGTGAGCTGTAGAAAAATGATATAAATAATTAACAATAGTCAACCGTGGATGAAGAATGAATGTTTAGGGAAAAATGCTTATCCTCAAAAGCAATCATGGAAATACAAACTAAAGTCACTGTGAGGCATGCTTTACCCATCCAATGCGCGAAGGGCACAGACGGGGTCACACACTCTGCCCTCGTGGGCGTGGGGATGGGTGCGGTCGTTCTGGAAGCCATGCGGGAATACAGATTTAGAGTCTAAGGTTCCTGCCCACTGGCCCAGTCATTCTCAATTCTATAGACCTGGATTGCAGCTGTGGACAATGATCTATGCTCACAATGACTTCATTCATTCATTCATTCATTCATTCAGATATGTGTTCTGGGCAGTGGAGTCACGTGTGTTCACTGCACGCTTTGCTACATCGCTGCCATGTGTGGACATGCCTTCTTTCGTATGCATCAAATGGTATACAAGAGTTCAAAACTTGAGCTAAATATACACATTACATTCCTATAGAAACACAAACAATTTTTATAGAAACTTCTAGAGCATTTTTATCCTCACTATCTTGTTTGATCCTCATGACTTTCCTGGAAGCTGGGCAGCGTGAGCCTTATCCCGGGAAAATAGTTTACACGTTGCTCCACTTGCTGCCCCCTCCCCTGGGCTTTTCTCAGAGCATCCTTAAGCCTGCGAGGTGCAGCCTGATGTCCCACCTGATCTCGTACCACTGAGGTGGCCAGCGTGAGGCCTTTGCATACAGATCAAAAGCAAAACCAACCTTAAATATCCACCAGTAGGGAAGAGTGGTGTCCATTTTGTTTGTTTTGCAGTGCTGGGGATGAAACCCAAGGCACTGAGCATGCTAGTCGAGGGCTCTGCCACTGAGCCACACCCCAGCCCTGACACCCATTTTAAAATGAAGGACTAACAGAGCCACAAGGCATCATATTGGTACTGGGGATTGAACCCAGGGCATTCTACCTCGGAGTTACACCCCCAGCCCTATTTTATTATTATTTTTTTGAAACAGGGTCTTGCTAGGTTGATGAGAGTCTCACTACTTGCTGAGGCTGTTCTCGAACCTGTGACCCTCTATCTCAGCCTCCCAAGTACTGGGATTACAGGCATGCACCACCATGCTCTGCTGGTAATTTTTTTTAACAGTGTGGATTAAATGGATTGTAACTTTTTTCTGATTTCCTCATAACTACCTGGCAGGTGAACCAGGAGAGAGTCAGATGTAGTTAAGTAACTGATAATCTGAGAGAGCGCCGGCAAATGAAGTCTGATTTTGGAATAAAACTAACAAACAACAACAAAAAACCGAAAACAAAACAAGCAAAGAAACAAAAACCACCAAGACCATAAACCAGAAGGGGAAAAAAAGAATACAAATTTGATATTCTTTTCCTTTTGTCTTTTCCACATGCTGCATAAAGTACAGCACTGTTGCAAGGTAACCCCCAGCATTTATTTGGTAACGTGTGTCGATTGAACACTTAGCCTGTGCCAGGCACTGTGCCATGGGTGTGCCCTTCAGTTGCTGCCCAACATGACCTCCAAGTCTGCCCAGTTCTCTGACAGCTCTCGTCTCCATGCTGGCTGACTTCCACCGAACTGTTTGCCACGCTGGCTGTGGCATTACTGAATAATCCCACTTCCTGGGTGAAAAGAGTTTATTTCTCTCTTGACAGCTGTGCTTCCCTATCATTAGGGCTGAGGGTGTGTGACTCGGTGGTAGAGTGTTTGCCTAGCATGCGAGAAGCCATGGGCCCCCAGCACTGCAAAAAAAAAAAAGTTCTAAAAAATCCTGCATAAGTCAGGGAGTTGTGTCTGTGAATACACCTGCATGCATGTGTGCATTTCTACACGTGTGTGTGTCTGGTTATTTCCTCCTTTTTAGTTGCCAATGTTAGTAGAAGTATAATCCCCAAACAGCTGAAATACCTATTTGCACTTGATCCACATGTCTATATATTTCTAGGAACTTCAGTCTCTTCTCACCCTTACACACATTAGTGTTAAAAATATGACCATAAGAAGTAATCTGAGCTGGGCATGGTGGCGCACATCTGTAATTCCAGTACATGGGAGGCTGAGACAGGAGGATAGCAGGTTTGAAGTCAGCCTCAGCAACTTAGTGAGACCCTGTTTCCAACTAAAAAATAAAATTGGGCGGGGGTGTAGTTAGGAGGTAGAATGCCCCTGGGTTCAATCCCCAGCACCAGACACTACACACACACACACACACACACACACACACACACACACACACAGAGTAATGTGTTCATTACAGACTAACAATTACCTGGCTGAATCATCTTGGCAGTGTGAGCCTCTGCGTGAAAGAAACACGACTGAAAATAATTAAGACAAACTGGAGCTAAAACTTCCCCAGATACCTGTTGATAGACAAAAGACTCTTAGCATACTAAGAGTAATAATGGCATAATTAATAATAATAACTAACATTTACAAGTACTTTACTAATTACTAGGCACTGTGTTATGTTCATTATAAATATCTTATTTAGACACCACAGCAGCCCTAAGAGGGCAGTTATACCATTATTCCATTTTAAAGATGAATAAACTGACTTTGGAAAGAAGTGGAGTGAGGGCTAGGAGCCCGACTCTGACTCCTACTTCCCAAAATGCCAATGAGTGGTACTATAAAAACTATTTTTTGAAAAGAACTTTTCCATTGTATATAGATAATAGTTTTTTAAAATCTATTTTACTTACCGCTATATGTTATGCTTATAGCTATGTAAATTGTTCAACAACCTCATACTTCCAAAGTTAAGTTGAATCTGAATTTATTTTGTGGAAAGTCCCTGATTTTTATCTGAGCAGTTGCTACAAACTTAAAGACAAACAAACAAACAAACAAACAAACAAAACCAAAAGCAAAACCACAAAACTCAGTTCTTAAAGCCTTTTCTCCACGTTGTCCTGGAGAGCCCAGAAGGGACACATTTCAGGGACCTGGTTCGTCACCATGGTAACTGCAGGCTGACTGCTGAGTGGTGGGCCTGGAAGGCGGTGGAGACACAAAGGTGGAACCTGGATGGCTTCGTGGACAGTTTCTGGCCCCTGGGCATCCCATCGGGAAAAACAAGCACTGCCAACCAGGGGCCGTTTCTCCTTCCTTCTTTCACCCCCTCCCAGCCCCCTCCCTTTTTAAATTTTCCTTCCTTTTCCTTCCCTTGGGGAGGTGGGCAGGCAGGAAGACAGGAAGATACTTTTTTCCTGGGGAAATGGGGCGGAGGAGCCCTGAGCACTCTCCCTTTCCACTCCCGCGAGGGTCCGCACCTCAGAAGCGCCTCTCTCTGGAAGGCTGGACCTGCCTGGACCCCTGCTTGGGATGAAGAGCCTAGAGGATGATGGGAAGGGCCTAGGAGATGATGGGAAGCCCCACCCGGTGGTGATGGATGTCCCCCCCCTCCCAGTGCATGATGGGAAGCCCCACCTGGTGGTGATGTATGTCCCCCCCTCCCAGTGCATGATGGGAAGCCACACCTGGTGGTGATGGGAAGCCCCTTTTGGTGCATGCTGAGAGATGCTCCCTGACAAGGCCTTTAAGAGCTGGAAGAGGATTTCCTTCCCTTTCCAGTGAAGAAAAGTCTGTCGGCAATGCCTTCACCTTTCTGCCTTTCATTCCCCTGTAGAAAGGAGAAGGACGGACCAGGCGAGCATTTCCAGAGCCCTCAGAGTGGGACAGCTCTGCTTCTGTGGTCGCCCAGCAGTTGGGTCGGGGTCCAGGTCTCGGGGAGGCTTCAGCCTGGCGGACCGAGTGAGTCTTCCCGGGGCTCCTGGGGGCCTCTGGGTGCTCAGCTCTGAGCCTGGCTTGAGCTGGGAGCAGGCCTTCGTGGGAGGAGGCCGTAGGGGTGGGGCCCTCTCTGTGGTCCACCGCAGTGTGCCTTTCATGTCAGTTATTTGGGTAATTGCTACCTGCAGTGCAGTGAAACTGTTGTAGGTTGAAAGATTTTGGGGAAAACCCTGACTAGTTTGTATGGGACCTAAATCAAATAGTAACCCTTAGGATTCATTAGCTCGATGGCTGGGCGCCAACTGTTAATATCATCCAGAACCGGGTTTGCTTAATCCACTTTCTGGAGTTTTCAATGACTCATTGAGCCAGTGGGTCTCTGCTTGATGGATGGTTTAAGGTCCCGCCCTGAAAGCCATAGTTACCCCTTTAAGTCAGGGATCTGGGATTAGCAGCAGCCGTTCCTGGGTCAGACAGCTCGGTTTGAATCCAGCCAGCTGGTTCGCTGGTCTTGGGCAATGACCTTACCTCTCTGTAACTCCCTTTCCTTAGATGTACAATGGGGAAATGATAGGGAGGATTTAATAAGATAATAAAATGCTTAACAGCGCCAGCCTAGTGTCAGAACTTAGCAAACATTAGCTCCTGGCATCGTTAGAGCCAATACAAAAAAAGTTGAATTTCTGACATTTATTTTTAGACACCAAAAAGCTAACATTTATTTGCATATACTTGTTTATGTTACCACCCAGATTTCTAACGTTTAAAATATTAAATGTTAAAAAGATATTTGAAAGTCAAAATTCAAAATATTTTTGACATTTTACTATAAAAATAAGATGCTCAATTGTAGTAAATATGGGACTTGCCAACAGTATAGAGAAGAAAATAATGATCATCTGTTAACTCCAACTCCCCTCTTTTCCCTACAAGAAAAGCTCTGAAATTTTGGTATTTATAATGTTTTTATCCTTGCAACCAAAATATAATGTAATTTTAGGGTCTTGGGTGTTCATTTGCTTGTAACTTGTTTATTTATTCAGTACGTGATGTATTTGGGCCCAAGGATTTGGTTAAGATTGCTGTCTGGCATTGTTTTGGGGGGCAAGGTCTGCAGGGAATGTGTGCTCTGGAAGATCTATGGGTTATTCTCCCTGTGGATTTAGCATCTGTGTTGCCGACAGCAAAACCAAAACCTATGTTCATCAGCCATGGCTCCCCAGCCCCCACAGCAACAACAACACACCTTAGGGTAGGTGTGAGGGCAACTTTGTGGGGTGATGTGTGATTTCTTTGTAATATTGTCATTGTTAACATTACCTATTTCTTATAATAAATAACAATACAATAATAAATATCATCTTTGATCCCCACAGCAGCCCTTAGGGTTTTTAAGAGCTTATTTCCCTTAGTTTACAAAATAGAAAACCAAGCCTCAGAGGGCGGGTGAGTTTTTGAGGTCGCCAAAGCTAACAAGCAGTGGGAACCCAGAGTTAGAACTCGGGCCTTCTGGCTCTTCGTAAGTAATGTTGTCACCAAACAATGGTCATTTTAAGGTTGATTTTTCTCCATTTAGATCAATGTTTTGGAATACTTAGATTAATAGAATAAAGTGATTGGGTCGTCATTGTTTAAGGTATTACATTTCCAAAAGTAACAAAGAGTGCCAAACAATATTTAGATTGAAGGTGAAACATAGTTTTTTGTATAATTTGCAGAAACACACGAGAGGCTGAATTTACACGTGGACAATGGCCTGACCACATATCAAACAAAACTCTGACCCCCCACCTGCAGCAACCTATCGGGGAAAGGAATCCACATCCACAGTGTCCAGCCCAGGAAGCCAGCCTGCCGTCTGTAAGCCAGGCTTGAAGGAAGCCAGACTGCCATCTCTATCAAAACTCCAGGAAGCCAAACAGTAACCCTTTAACAACCTGAAGGGCCAGGACTTGGTCCATACTCAGCAACCTTCCCCACTTTTGTCCCCATTTCCAATTTAGGACCAAAGAGAACCAAGTACACATCCCTAGCCAGTCACATAATCTGCCCTGCTTCTAGTTGGCCTGCGTGAGCATCCCCAGGCCATAGCCTGACAGGGCGCTTGAAGCCTTCCCTCTTCCGCTCCTCGGTCTCCTTTATCTCTCCCCTAAAGGCAAGCAGGGGTCACTGGCTCCCTTGCCATGGCCAGCTCTGAACACCCAGCCTGTGCTTGTTCTCACCTGGGTGGTCTTTACTTTCACATACAAGAAGAGATTCTTTCTTTTTTTGTGGTACTGGGGATTGAACCCAGGGGCATTCTACCTTCCAGCCAAACCCCCAGCCCTATTTTATTTTATTATTATTTTTTAAATTTTGAAACAGGACCTCGGCTGTGTTGCTGAGGCTGGCCTTGAACCTGTGATCCTCCTGTCTAAGCCTCCCAACGACTGGGATTACAAGTGTGTGCCACCATACCCAACTAAGAGATTCTTTTAAGTAAAACTGATAAAGGAAGACAGGCCTCTACCATATTTCTATCTCACCAGAGATCTAAAGGCCCATGTGGACTGGGTTTTGTGGCCTTGGTTAAGCACCTACTATGTGCAAAAAATTCTTGTATGTCCTGTGGGGGAGATAAAGAGGAGGGCAGCTTGGCTCCTGAGTATCTGGAAACCAGACAAGCACCCAGATGCCTATCCCAGAAGCCAGAACTTGGTGCCTGTGGTAAAGATGGGTTCAGTTAATACAGGAGTTCACAGAGAGACAGTGCACATCCAGCTGGAAGGAGCAATAGAAACTGCAGGAAGGAGGTAGCTAATATTTAGACTTAAAAATACAGTGAAATTTGGTTAATATACACCAAATACAACAAAGTCACCAGGGGAAACCATGGAAGTGTTCCTCAGAAATTAAAAATGGAACTATCATACAGCCCAGCAGTCCCACTTGTAGGTATATATCCAAAGGAATTGAAGTCAGTATGTCAAAGAAATGTCTGAACTCCCATGTTTACTGTGGCATTGTTCACAATAGCCAAGATAAACAACCTAAATGTCCATCAAGTGATAAATAAAGAAAATCATATATGTATATTATTCAGCCATAAAAAATAAAATCCTGCCATCTGTGACAACCTGGATGAACGTGTAGGACACCATGCTGAGTGAAATAAGCCAGACACGGAAAGTTAAGTACTGTATGATCTCATGTGTATGTGTGCATTAGTCCACTGGTGCTGCTATAACAAAATGTTGGGTAATATGTAAAGAACAGAAGTTATTTTCTCACATTTCTGTAGGCTAGGGAGTCCAAGATCATGTGGTGAAAGGTACAAGGGCAACAGGGAGAATGCAGAAAAACAAGCTAGTGGAATGTTCCACAGAGCCTCCGTTATAGTGGCCTGGATCCCATTCACGAGGGAGAGGCCCCAGGGCCTAATAGCCTCATAAAGCCTTGCATCTTAATATTATCTGCTGTGGTTTGGAAGTGTCCTCCCAAAGCCCATGTGTTAAAGGATTGGCCACTAGCCTGTGGCCCCTTGGGAGGTGATGTAACCTTTAGGATGTGGTAAAAAGGTTATTGGCGGCGTGCCCTTGAAAGGGATATTGGGACCCTGGGTGTCTCCTGTCCCTCTCTTTACTTCCCAGCTGCCACGAGATGAACAGGCCCCCTTCATCATGTGCGCCTGCCATGATGTACCGTGCCACCACAGACCCCAAAGCAGCAGAGCCAACTGACCACAGACTGAAACCTCTCAGACTTTTCTCTTTCAGTTGATTATCTCAGGTATTTCATCACAGTGACAGGAAGCTGACCAACACACAATCACATTGGCAACACCTGAATTTTGAAAGAAGACATTCAAACTACAGCATTGTGGAATGCAAAAAGTCAAACTTACGGAAGCAGAGAGTAAAACGGTTGTTGCCAGGGGAAAATGGGGAGGTGCTGGTCAAGGGGTATAAACTTTTAATTATAAAATGGGTAAGTTCTAGGGATCTAATGTACAACATGGTGACCATAGTTAATGATAGTGTATTATTTACTTGAAATTTGGTAAGAGCGCAGATTATAAGTGTCCACACACCTCCCCACACCACTCTCTTACACACAAATGGTTACTACAGGTGGTGATGGATGTGTTAATTTGTGGTAATTAGTACACTATATATATATATATATGTGTGTGTGTGTATTCAAATCATTACATTGTACACCTTGCATATATAGCATTTTTACTTACCAATTAAATATTTAAAATTGTCACTTAAATTTTACATTTTGTCACACTCAGACCTTTACAAGGACAGATAGATGATGGAGTTGAAGTCCATTCCTCCTCCAAGCCCTATAAACTCTCCCTCCTCCAGGGCGACCTTATTATTATGAATCTCAAGCTTCTTTTGGGAAGTAGCCTCTTCGCCAGTCTTTGAAAAGGGATGTGATTTCTGACAGGCAGAGCTGGGAGAAGGCAGACATTCCAGGGAGAGGGGATGTGGCAGGCAAAGGCAGAGATGGGAAGGTGAGAGATGTCTGGGGGAAGTGTTTGTGGGTTCAGTTTGTCTGCAGCAAGCAAGTTCGGGGAGGGGAGGAACATGGAGAGACCCAGTGCTTGAGAAAGAGACAGTCTGTCTTCGGGTTTCTGAGCACAGGAGGACTGTGAAGTAGCTAGGAGACCAGAGGCCGGAGGCAGAGAGGCTGGCTTAGTGGGGCCTGTGTCTGGGTGACAAGAGTAGGGAGATCCAGAGAGTCTTAGAAAGCGGGTGTCAGGTACTGTCACCTGCAGGGAAGCAGGAGAACCACATGCCAGTGGGAGTGTGAATGAGGGTGCTTGTGTGTGTGTGTATACGCATGACAGTGTGGGCGTGTGTGAGGGGAGGCGCGCTGGCAGCCAGAGGACCAGAGAGGAGCTCTGTGTAGGATACCTGAGAGTTGGAGGCCCAGAGGAGGGGAGGGTGTCAACCCCCTGGGTATCAGAAGGCGCATCAGCTAAGAGGCCAGAGCTGATTCCTCCGAGTGGAGGAAAAGTTTACAAACCAGAGAAAAGATCTGGGCGGACACATCCCCGGGTCCTGCGAACACCGAAGCGTCAGAAGAGCTGGGAAGGATAAGAAGGGGTGGGCAGCATCCCGGGAAGACCCGAGAGGCCGCGAGGTGGGTAGTGCCAGCACCCGGCAGGACGAAACCCTATCCAGAGTTGGGACGCACCTCCTGCCCCCTTCCTCTTGAGGGCCCAGTGCCAAGGTGGCTTCTTGTTGAGGCGTCATGGAGCGACACAGTGAGTTCAATTTAGACCACAAGTGGTACTAAGCCTGTCCAGGCTCCGCCCCCTCTCTCTTTCCGGCAGCGATTGGTCGAGGAGCCCAGGCTCCTGGCTCCACCCCGCGCCCTCTGCTCCGCCCTCCACCCCGCCCCCTCCCTCTTCCCGGGCGACGATTGGTCGAGGCGCAGGCTGTCCCTGGCTCCTCCCTGTGCCTTCTGCCCCGCCCTCCAGCCCTTCCTCGTCGAGGGCTGCGATTGGTCGATGCACCCTTCCCGTTGCTAGGACAGTACTCCGGGGCTGCCCCTGGCTCCACCCCGCGCCTTCTGCCCCGCCCTCCAGCCCGCTCGCTCTCTCTTCCCGGGAGGCGATTGGTCGAGGCGCCCTTCCGTTACTAGAACAGGACGTCAGGGCTGGTCTGGCTCCTCCCCGCTTCTCTCGCCCCGCCCCTTCCCTGCCTATAGGGAGGCGGGGCTGCCGCGTCTCCATGGCAACGGGGGGACGCAATTGTGAAAGTGGCAACGGGTACTTGCCTGTTAGAGACGCCGCGGCGGGCATTGATTGAGGCTGAGTCGAGACTATGTCGGACCTGGGCTCGGAGGAGTTGGAGGAGGAGGGAGAGAACGATATTGGGGTGAGAGTTCCTGGCAAGGAGGCTTCCGGGGTGCACAGCGGCGGGCGGGCCTTGAAGTCCTGCTGGGGAGCGGGGAGTCGTGGGGACCCGAGGACCGCACCAGCCGCACCCAGCAGCGCTGCGTCCAGGAAGTGGATAGCGAGAGGTGAAACGCTGTGACGTCTGGTTTCCACCTACCTACCCCTCGCTCTCCCCACCACCGTCCCTCCTCCCATTAAAGGCGAAGAATTCCAGAGCTTTGGAATCTCTTCATCCCGGTGTTAACCTCCATCTAGGCAGTGTCCTCCGGAAGACTGGAGCATCCGAAGCTGAAGTATTGTCCTTGAGGGAGTCACTTTTGTAACTGAGCTTTGCTCCCCCAGCAGTAAGATGGGTGGAGGGAAGCGGCTTCCTGACAGTCTCCAAGAAGTGCGGAGGAGGCCCTGGGTCAGGAGAGGGCTCCTGAAGATGTCACCACGAAGGCCGTACTTCCTTCAGTTCTCTCTGAACTGAGCCAGGTCGTTGGAATCATTCCCTAGTTGAGGCAGGAGAGAGGAAGTACGGGACGCAAATCCAGCGATGTGACTTGGGCTTGGGCTCTGTGTGGCCATATCGTGTGTGTGTGTGTGTGTGTGTGTGTGTGTGTGTGTGTGTGAATAGGATAGCTCCAGAATCTAGCACCTCTTCAGCAATGCTCTTGGTGCTGGCTCACACCTTTTTACTAGCTCTGGGCACCTATCTCCCAGCTTCTATCCACTTGCTGATCAAAACTAGCATTTCTGTTTGCTGGAACCACCTGGCCAGTACAAGGAGCTAGCAGTGCCTGGGACTCACATCCCCTCTGGACTGCAGGCAGCTAGTGCAAGAAGGAGGACTAAGCCGCAGTGTAATCTAGGTTCCGGAGTCCTGGGTGCTTCACCCCAAATTGAGTCCTTGCTTGGTTAGCAACCTCCTCGCTCCTATCTACTCCCCCAACCTGCACTAAGTTTCTCTTAGAAGAGCACTTGAAAAACAAGTCACTTATTCAGCGTCTGCCTCCAGACAAATCCAATCTATAATCCCTGCCCAACAAGCTTTCTAGTTTGTCTCCTCAGTTGGCCCTCCTGATTTGTAACTTTTTAGTTCTCATAATTTCGAAGTTCAGATCACATTCTGAGTCACCTTAAAGGATTTCTTTTTTTATTCAGTCATCCCAGCAGCTCAGTATTGGGTGTATTAGAAGGCCTCGTGGATGGAGGGAGGGGACTTTTGTACATTTTGATTTAAACTAACCCTGGAACAAATCCATAGGGCTACAGGCTTTCATCTTCTATTCTAGGCAAGAATTCTTGGGCTAAACAGTGCTAGAAAAGGACAAGAGTTGTATAGCTGGTTTGTTTCTGAAGTCTTCAGTGTGGTGTTTCTGTACTTGTAATCTAAACAAAACAAATTCCATGTTTTTTTTACTTTAAAAATTTTAAACGTTCCTGTTTATAGTTCAGGTATATAACACTATGTTGTAAATGTCCCATGTTATGTCAGAACTGCTTTGGCCATTTTATTATGTGCGCTCTCACTCATGTATTAAGTGCTATGGAATGTTTATTTCATGGACAGGAAAAAATAAGGAACCTGCAAGCTTGTGTTACATTTTGCATTTATTTATTTTTGAGATGGGGCCTTACCCTGTGGCCCAGGCTGGCCTTGAACCCTGGGCTTAAATGATTCTTCTGCATCAGTCCCAAGTGGCTGGGGCCACAGGCACAAAATACCTTTTTTGGGGGGAGTGCTTGGGATCAAACCCAGGGCCTCACGTATACTAGGCAAGCACTCTACCACTGTCCTACACCTCCAGCCCAATTTACTTTTAAGATAGATACATAATTCTTTCTTTTTTTTTGGTACTGAAGATTGAACCCAGGGGCATTCTACCTCCGAGCTACACCTCTGACCCTATTTTTTATTCTTTATTTTGAAACGGTCTCACTAAGTTGTGGGGGGCCTCTCTAAGTAGCTGAGGCTGGCCACGAACCTGGATCCTCCGGTCTCAGCCTCCCAAGTACTGGGATTACAAGTGTGCACCACCACACCTGGCTGATACATAATTATTTCTAGATTGGGCTATAGATATTTGAAACTTAAGGCTCTTGATAGGGAATTTGGAAGTAAGATTAGCTGATTCAGTAGCCAGTAGGTAGAGCCCCCTGTTCTCCTATTCTCCCAACACCCTCCACCCCTCTTCTTCCCAGGGGAACTTGTTGCAGAGCAGAGATCCCTTCAGGCCATAGACACCCCAGAATTATCTGAAGGAAGAGTTTCTTCTCCTAGAGTGTTTTTTTGTGGGGTGGTGGTACTGGTGATTGAACCCAGAGGCATTCTACTCCCAGGTACACCTCCAACCCTTTTTGTTTTTTATTTTGAAACAGACTCTCACTTAGTTGCTGAGGCTGGCCTCCAACCTCCGATCTTCCTGTCCCAGCCTCCCAAGTACTAGGATTACAGGCATGCGCCACAGCACCCAACTTTGAGCATTTTCTTTTTAAGTCCTGGATTACTGGATAGAGTGAACAGGGAGGTGTCTGCATGGGCTGTGGACCTGCCCCACCCACACATGCAACTTCAAGCCTATTTCCCGTAAAACACAGCACACAGGCATCTTCACACACACAGGCTGATCTTGTTTGCAGTGTAGAGGATTAGCACAACACATTGCAAGCTCCAGTGTTGGAGGGGGCTCCCGCATTTACACGGGCACTAGTTGTGTGACCTTGGGCCAGTGATCTGTCCAGACCTGGTTACCCATCTCGCCTACACAACGGGACAACTGAAGACAGCGCCCAGGCCTGGGAAATTGAATGGTGCATATTTACAAAATGCTTAGCACTCAATGAATGCTAGCTCTAGCTGTCTTCATTTCTTTTACCCAGGAATATGAAGGGGAGCGGAATGAGGCAGGTGAACGTCACGGACATGGGAAAGCGAGACTGCCCAATGGGGACACTTACGAAGGCAGCTACGAATTTGGTAAAAGACATGGCCAGGTCAGCACTGGAGACTTAGGAGGAGGGTGGTCGTCTCTATTTAATACTCTATTAGTGAATATGAAATTCAGGAATGATATGAATGATATAATCAATGTATTTCAGGGGATCTACAAATTTAAAAATGGTGCCCGATACATTGGAGAATATTTTAAAAATAAAAAACATGGTCAAGGCACGTTTATATATCCAGATGGATCCAGATATGAAGGTAAAATGTTGCCACAAAGCAGATTTGGGGTCGGGGAGGGTTTTTCTTTCTTTCTTTCTTTTTCTTGCCATTGAACTTGTCTGTGGATACTGAAGTATACAAGAAAGCTTAACGTTCTGCCGATTAGTCAGTCATTTAACAAACACAAATTGAGTTCTGACTTTCACAGGGTTGACACTGAAGCAGAAAAGGCTTGTATCTAATTAACTAACTAGCTAACTGACTGACTAACCTATAACAGGAGACCCGACTATCCCGGGGCCTGCGCATGCCCTCCTGAGATCCTGGGGGCTGGGAGCAGTTGAAAGGGGCACTGTGGGGGTGAGCGCAGACCGCAGGTGTTGCTAGCTCCGTGGCTCCTGTCACCCAGTGGCACTTGTCCCCCTGGAGTTGGCTTTGCTGTTTTGCATTTCTGACCAGGTCCTCTTCTGATGGACACGTTGCGTCTTTAGACCTGGGTTCCTCCAGGGAGTGTGTGTCTGGGAGGCATCCTGCCGGCTGAGCTGGCTTTTCCTCTCTCCACCATTCCTTCCATGCTAATGTCACACCGCAGAAAGACTCACGTTACCCTATCCCAGGAACCTCACTGCTGCCCTTACATACCAGTTGCCGGTGCGATTGCAATAGCCTAGTCCCAGACCTGCAGAAGAAAAGGTAGAAAGCGCTATAAACCCTCAGAAGCTGTATGCAGAATTCTGTGTTGTCCCCTGCCCAGGAAAAAATTACCTAGTTTCCATCAGATTCCCCCAAAAAATCCCCACCTTAGACTGTGATGGTGACAGGTGACTTCCAGGGTGGCGTTGCCTGCCACCTGCAGCATCAGGTGAAGAGGATTGGCACATGAGGAGGGCACAGAGCCCTGCCAGGTTGGTGGGAAGAGCTCAGCGAGTATCACTGAGGACCATGATGTACCTGGCATGACAGCATCACTTCTTAGAGAGACATGTTCCCAAAGTGGAAGCTGTGTTCCTGTGTCACTCGCGTTCTGTTATCATGTTAAATGCCTGAGATCATCCTCTTAAAGGAGGAATACTTTATTTGGGCTCATGGTTCTGAGGCTTCAGTCCATGGTCAGTTGGCCAGGTTGCTTTTGGGCCAGTGGTAAGACAGAGCATCAGTGGAGAGTGTGTGGTGAACCAAACTGCTCACCTCCAGGCAGTGGGAGGGGCCGGGGCTCCAGTATCCCCCCAGGGCACGCCCCCAACGACCTGACTTCCTTCCACTAGGCCCCACCTCTTAAAGGTTCTACCACCTCCCAATAACACCACAGGCTGGGGAACAAGCCTTTAACACACGGGCCTTTGAAGACACTTTTCCAAACCATAGCAGGTAATGCTCTGTTCCCAGATAAAGCAAGAACCAGTAGCAACAGATGGCTAGGATTATAGAAAGGGGATTTGGAGCTGGGTGTGGTGGTGGCACATGCCTGTAATCCTAGTACATGGGAAGCTGAGACAGGAGGATCGCAGGTTCAAGGACAGCCTCAGTAACTTAGTGAGGCTCTTGTCAATTTAGTGAGACCCTGTTTCTTTTTTTTTTTTTTTTGCGGTACTGGGGATTGAACACAGGGGCGTTCTACCTCCGCGCTACGCCCCCAGCCCTATTTTTTATACTTTATTTTGAGACCAGGTCTCACGAAGTTGCGGAGGGCCTCACTAAGTAGAGAGAGAGAGAGAGAGAGACAGGGAGAGAGAGAGAGAGAGAGAGAGAGAGCTGAGGCTGGCCGCGAACCCGGATCCTCTGGTCTCCGCCTCCCAAAGTACTGGGATTACACGCCCAGCTGAGACCCTGTTTCAAAAAATAAAAAAATAGGGCTGGGAGTATAGCTCTGAGGTAGGATGCCCCTGGTTTCAATCCCCAGTACCCCCCAAAAAAGAAAGGGGATCTGTCTGATTCTGAGACCAAGGTGGGAAGTGTTCATGCCCGCCCGTTAGAGATGGAATTTGCATTGCTTTGTTTTTCTGAATGTTAGAAGGCTGCTCCAGCAGAAATACCATCTGCTTTTTAAATGAACTTTAAACAATTTAGGGCATAATTTAATTCTTTTCAATTCTGTGTGAGCCTAATCTCATCGTTTTCTCTTTGTTTTAGTGTAGACAGTGATACAATGTCAACAACATATGCAGTATATTAAAAAAGATACGCAGAATAAGGCGTTTTAGGAATATTTAAAATGGAGATGAACTAACTAAAGGAAAATTCCTTTTCTTCTTTCAAGACCTTGGACATGGAACATGTGGGTTTCCACACCAAGCTGTTCGCTAGCTCTGTGGACAACTAGGTCCAAGGGTTCAGTTCAATCCTGGCAGTAACTACCAGTGAGCGTTGTGTGGACCCCACAGTCCCACGAGGCTGCCTCCCAGTCAGATGCCAATGTTAGGTATTGCGACCCTAGGGGACTCACACTTCTGTCCTGCTTAGCTGCTAATCTAGGCTTCCCACAACCCCTTCCTCACAGTGGGATTTTCTTTAATGGCTCGTAGAACTCAGGGAAACACTTTACTTACTATTACAGGTTTATTGTTAAAGCAGACAGATGAACAGTCAGATGAAGAGGTACATAGGGCGACTCCTAGAGGGGTCCAGATTGATTTAAAACTCAAAGGGTACAAGGTAGAATGACTGCTCAGAGATTTCTTCTCTGACTGCAGCTTAAACAAGCACCTATTTCACTAAGGCAGTAGCGGAAGCTGGAGTCAGAAGCTTCCCTATTGGTGCTAACTCAGCGAGCCAGTCACACCTGCTAGCGCATGACAGAATTAGCAGTGTATTCATAGCAGCGGATTTTGGTCATCTACCATCACAGCGGGCCAGAATGGTTACCTGCAGGGCAGTGTGGTCAGCCTCAGAATCACGAAACGTACAGCCCAGTACTGGCCTCCAGGCTGCTCAGACAAGTCCAGCGAGGAGCCCCAGGAGGGAGCAGAAGCTTGGGGCTGCAGGAGAGGAGCTGGGGGTGCTCCTGGGTCGGAGGTCAGCGCGATCAGAGGCGGAGAGGTGAGGTGGCGGTGTGTCCGGGATGGTGAGAGGACAGACTGAGGGGTGGGTGGGGGCCACGTGTGGGAGAGGCCTTTGGAGGAGGCCCGCTGAGGTCCAGGAGGTCAGCATCACCATTTGCTGCAGGTCTTG
The DNA here is from genome assembly GCA_004027185.1 of Glis glis. NCBI lineage: Eukaryota > Metazoa > Chordata > Mammalia > Rodentia > Gliridae > Glis > Glis glis. The sequence continues at coordinate 16,751 of PVJS01034807.1, forward strand.
CTGTCCGCCAAGTGAGGCTAATGAAAATGAAGTTTGATCTTGAAACTCTGGAGAAACAAAAGTAACTTGATGATGCTGGCTTGTCTGGAAGCTCCCAGAGGGCGACCCCACAGTCCCAGGAGGCTGGAGCGCTGGAGGAGAAGTGAGCCCTGGACTGCACGGTGCGTGGAGAGAAGAGCCTTGCTGCTCTCCGGCTGCGCGGCCTTGGGCAGTACGCAGGAGCTCTGCCTCTGTCGACCATGTGTCACTGCACCCTCCGAGTGTCCCCCCATAAGTGCCAGTTCCTTAGTTCCTTTTCTTCTGTCTGGCTGGCCCTGCAGTAGAAGGAGCCAGCTCACCTACATCTCAGAGGGGAAGAGAGCTTTTCATTTTAAATGGCCTCTAATCCCCAGAGTGCCAGACTGGGAACCAGGGTGACAATGGTGGCGTTGGCAGCAAGGAGAGCTGTATTATCGGTGACACCCTGCAATCCCAGAGGAAGGCCCAACCCCAGCTGGCCAACCAATGTAGGGGTTATTTCGGAGAAGAAACATAATTATAAAAACTTCCATTGACAAGATAAAAAAATGATGAGAAAATACAGGAGTGGGGTAGGAAGGCTTTTTAAAAAGTTAAGCCCCAATTTTTTTTTTTGCAGTACTGGGGATTGAACCCAGGGGCATTCTACTTCCGAGCTACACCCCCAGCCCTATTTTTTATTCTTTATTTTGAAACAGGGTCTCACTAAGTTGCGGAGGGCCTCATTAAGTAGCTGAGGCTGGCCTCGAACCTGCGATCCTCCTGTCTCAGCCTCCCAAATACTGGGATTACAAGCGTGCTCCACCATGCCCAGCTAAGCCCATATTTTAAATGGTAGTAATGAAGTTTCCGAATGTCATTCACATTTAAAAAAATGGGAACTTGACTCACTGCCTTAGGCGACTTGCCCAGCAGGCAGGCCACCTTTCTCAGGGCCCTGTTGCTCAGCTGTGCAGGCTAACTGTGCACTGTGGTCTCTAACAAGCTTTTTAAGTAGAGTGGGACTTTAAAAATTGTGCTCACGAGTCCTTATCGGCATGAAATTTAGTGTCTTTTGCAATTTAATTGGCCTCTTTTGTGTAAAAAAATGTATGCAAAATATGTAATACATTTTCCTTGCTGAGCTGCCCTGGAGACCAGCTCACATGGTCGGGAGAGAAGGGCTGTGATGATTTGGTCAGCTTCTTGCTGGGAAGAAACCAAATGACGGAATGTTCTAGAAGAGGTCTCTTTGCGAAGAGGGTGAGCTGGAGCCAGCTCACAACAGTTCACAAAGGCCGGTTGTGCGCTTCTTTTCCCAGCTCCATACCTGGCTCGACATTGGCCATGGTGGGAATGTTTCCACCACAGAAACTAGCCAATGCTACAAATGCAGGCACAGTGCTGTCCCTTAAGGTTCAAACAGACCCTGGAGATATCTGTGCATGCTGCACATTGTCACGGTTACCTCAGGTTCGGGTGCCTAGTGTGTTTTTTAGTAAATCATCTTAAATTTTCGATTCTCTGCTCCCTTGCTCATCTCGACCCTGTCACACAGCACATCGACATTGAGGAACCTAGTCTTCTCCCTCAGTTGGGAACAATCGCAGCTGCTCGCGTTCTGATCATGAATTTTTGGAGCCTGCTCTTTTCTGAACTACTGTCCATGTTTGATAACCTGCCAGGGGGCTCCTCGCTGCCTGGCGCCCTCTGCTGATCACACAGGGCGGACCTCTGTGCCCAAGCTGGGTGCAAGCTCCTCGGAGCCATGCACTGTCATTTGTACCCCTGTTCTTCAATCTCACAAAGTGCTCAGGACCTTGTAGTTGCTGAATAAATGTTTGAATAATTGAGGAAATATGTGGAAATTCCTTTTGTAGAAACACTTTGCGTTTGTCTCTAGACATATAGACAAGATATATAGTTTGTGGATAGACTGAATTTATCTACAAAAGGAATTAAGATAGCTACTATGTGATAGTACCTATCTTAGTTTACTACTGTGTTTTCTTCATGGAAACACATCTTGTTGAGTAATTAGCATTTTCTTAGCATAGTGTATATTCTTTTCTTTGTGTGTGTGGTACCGGAGATTGAACCCAGGGGCGTTCTACCTTCGCGCTACACCCCCGGCCCTATTTTTTATACTTTATTTTGAAACCGGGTCTCACGAAGTTGCGGAGGGCCTCACTAAGTAGAGAGAGAGAGAGAGAGAGAGAGAGAGAGAGAGAGAGAGAGACAGGGAGAGAGAGCTGAGGCTGGCTGTGAACCCGGATCCTCCGATCTCCGCCTCCCAAAGTACTGGGATTACAAGTGTGCGCCACCATGCCCAACCGTGTATATTCTTTTATCTTTATGTGGAAGTGGACCCAGTTTTTGTGTAAGCCAGAAACTTATACAAGTTTTGGGATCTTCTTTAAGGAATCGACCCTCAAGCCTCGATCCTGCAAGCTGGATCACCAAACGCAAGACCAATGGGGTATGGAGTCAAGATGGTGGCAGTGGGTGACACAAGTCTGGTCTGGGTCCTCGCCTGCCCCTGACTGGCCCATGAAGGCCACTTGTCAGTACGTGCAGGCGACTGTAGCCCACACATGTGCGCCTCCCCAGACCCGTGCCCAGGGCACCCCAACTCAGCCTCCCTTAGCCAGCTTTCCAAAATGACTCGCTACTCCCTGCCAGCCGGCACAGGAGGAAGGGGTGGGGGGAGTCAGAGAGGAAAGAGGCAGCAAACTTAAGTGTTGTGTAAAAGTCTCTGTCTCCTGTAGAATTTCTTTCTTTATTTTTTTTCTTCTTTTTTTGGTACTGGGGACCAAATGCCAGGGGCATTCTACTTCCAAGCTACTTCCCCAGCCCTTCTTTATTTTGAAATAGGGTCTCACTAAGTTGCTAAGGGTCTCACTAAGTTGCTGAGGCTAGCTTTGAACCTGCGATCCTCCTGTCTCGGCCTCCCAAGTACTGTGATTGCAGGTGGGCACCACCATACCTGGCCCTCCTGTAGAATTTCGTGAGCACATTGCTGGGGGCTCCTGGGGGTTCAGAGGAGCCCGTGCACCACCCCCTTCTTCTCACTCGGATCTGCTTTTGTGTGGTCTCTTTCAGGGGAGTGGGCGGATGACCAGCGGCACGGCCACGGCGTGTACTACTACGTCAATAACGACACCTACACCGGGGAGTGGTTCGCTCACCAAAGGTCTGGCTTCTGCCTTCAGTCTTGCGGGTGTATTTATGGAATAAGTGCAGGATGGGGGTGGATGTACAGAAGCCAGAGTGCTTAGGAGCCCGCCTCTGTCTAGACCACGCTCAGTTCCATCGTGTGTGCTAGAAACCTGGAAGGCTGCTCACGCTGAACAAAGCGCTCTGTGCCCTTGTCTATCCAGGCACGGGCAGGGCACCTACTTCTACGCCGAGACAGGCAGCAAGTATGTGGGCACCTGGGTAAACGGACAGCAGGAGGGCGCGGCCGAGCTCATTCACCTGAACCACAGGTACCAGGGCAAGTTTATGAACAAAAACGTAAGTCAGCGGGAAGGGACATCGGCCAATGAGATGGGCAACAGCCCCCTCCCCCGACCTGTGCGAATGTCAAATGTGCTGATGGAAAATACCGAAAACTCAGGGAAACCTCCCATCCCCCAGACGTGGCCAGTTGCACCTCTCTGCGCTTCTCTGATGCCCAGGACGGGGAGGTGGCAGGGTGGCCCGTTTCTCTGTGCCTCAGTAGCAGCGCCCATCGCCCTTCCACAGTGCCCTGTGCCCCATTATAACACAAGGGGGTACCTTAGCTCCTGGTCGCGTGTGTTCTCATTCCCTGGTGAATCAGACTTCTCGTATTTCCTGCAATTCAGCCTCTGAGTGTCGGCTTTGTGGCCCCTGGAGGGGCGGTGCTGGAGCCCTGGGGAGGAGGACCCCGAGCAGGCCAGCCCATCGCCCAGGGTGGCAGGAGGACTTGAGGGCTGGCCAGAGCGCCTGCCCTGGGCCCCGGGGCCTCTTGTTCTGTCTTTTCTGCTTGGAGGACGCTGGCTTTGCTGTCCTTCTTGTGCAGAGTGCTGGTGGGAGGCAGAGGAACCCTGAATAATTCAGAACTGACCACGTGGGCACCATGGTAGCTTTGATCAGGACTCGAGTGGGACCTCACTTGAAGAGAGAATTTACCCAGAAAACTGGTGGTGTTAGAAGTTGATGTAGGGCCGGGCGTGGTGGCGCACGCATGCTTGTAATCCCAGTACTTGGGATCCGGGTTCGCGGCCAGCCTCAGCTAATTAGTGAGGCACTCCGCAACTTCGTGAGACCAGGTTTCAAAATAAAGGGTAAAAAATAGGGCCGGGGGTGTAGCTCGGAGGTAGAACGCCTCTGGGTTCAATCCCTGGTACCACACACACACACAAAAAAAGAAGTTGATGTAGGAAATGTTTAACTAATTTAAGGAAGTCTCTTCAGACTCTGAAAACACGGTTTTCATTCACATGTAACTCATGTCCTAACTATTAATTTAGAAGAATCAATAAGCGAGACCAGACTGATCCAAGAATAAAAGTAAAAATGAAGGCTTTGTTCTGCATACATGTAATTCCAGCTCTAGCGTCTGCCCCCTCCTCCCTGCCCCCTCCTCCC